>CAUYQV010176927.1:0-10037 GCA_963574575.1 Galagoides demidoff | reverse complement strand
TTCTCCATGGCCCTGGCACTTCATGCACACAGACTGAATTTGCTGGACCATTCCAGGTCCTATCTGATGAATTCTTGTTTGCATTCCAGTACCTTGGCAATTGGGACAGCGCTCTACTGCTCCCTTTTTGCCACCTCGGCCTATCCCATTTGTCACAAATCACATTCTTGTGCAGAGCCAGTGTTCTTGTGACACCATTATATAAATCTTCTAAGGTAACTGAGAGCTGATGTACGACATTTTTACCTCTCCTTTCTCTCTGAATCCTTCCTCCTCCTCCAAAAAACATATCAAAGATGTCCATGGGGGAATCAAAACCACCACCTGCTCCACCCTCTTTAATTGCCTCATCTCCTCCTTTGTCATATAATTCCCTTTTCTTCACATTGGAGAGAACTTCATAAGCTTGAGAAATCTGTTTAAACTTCTTGCCTTCATTTGGATTCTTATCAGGGTGGTACTTCAAGACCAGTTTTCTATATGCCTTCTTCAATTCTTCATGAGTGGCATTGAGTTTGACTCCCAAAACATTATAGTAAGTGGTTTCTTTCACCATTTTCTATAGCCAGTGAGAGGGCAGAGGCCCATGCAGTGGAGTGGAAAGGAGCATCTAGCTGTGCACTGCTCAGGCAGCCACTGCTCCTCTATGCCCACCGAGCGTTCTGGAAAGTTCCTATTTCATTCTTTAAAATCCTGGTACTAAGAATTTCTCTCACTGCCAGAGGCATCTCTCCAGTACTTTCCGCTGCCCTTTATAATTTAGTATTATCCGCAATACAGTAATAAACTATGTAAACCAAAGTAAGATATATTAGATGTGAGTATTTGGAGGTAATTCTGATGATCTTTTTCCTCGTATAGGAGCCTTTTAGGTAATGCATACATCGAGCTGCAAGAGAAACTTTCTAATAAATGCAAAGTCATGATAGTTGTTAAAAAAAAAATCCAAAGAGGTAATTGTGGCTTGGCGCCTGTGGCTCAATCAGCTAAGGCACCAGCCACGTACACCTAAGGTGGCAGGTTCGAATCCCCAGCCCGGGCCCGCCAAACAACAATGATAGCTGCAACCAAAAAATGGCTGGGCGTTGTGGCGGGCGCCTGTAGTCCCAGCTACTTGGGAGGTGGAGGCAGGAGACTCGCTTGAGCCCAGGAGTTGGAGGTTGCTATGAGCTGTGATGCCATGGCACTCTACCCAGGGGGATAGCTTGAGACTCCGTCTCAAAAAAAAAAAAAAAAAGAAAAAAAGAGGTAATTGTGCTGTTTTCACAAAATAGGATCAGCACCTAATTGTGAATAACATCATAAATGACATCCAAAGATATAGGAAGTGAATTCTTAGAGTTTCAGTCAAAGTGTTCCTTTGCAAGAGTTAATAACATTCTAATACCTTGTCCACCAAATACAGTAGAACCTCAATAGTTGACCACCTCTCTGTATTGACCACCTCTGTATGTTGACGAATGTGTTACAGTCCTTTGAATGTTCAACTTACAGAAGTTCTTCAGAGGTTCTACTGTATTTTTTTTTTTTTAATTAACCCCCAAGACAGAACCACTGGCCGCTTTTAAATGCAAACATGGCCTTGCCTTCTGTGGCCATTAGATGTCGCTGCAGAAAAATGGAGAGTATCTGAGCACTGTGAAGCCCAGTGCTCCCTGTCTAGTTAACAACTTCATAATCCCCACTTGAAATCATCTTCACTTTGGAGGATAAAGGGCCTAGAAACAAGCTAACCCTAAAGTTATTTCTGTTGTTGTTTTTCCTACAAAGCACACAATCCAAATTCATCACGAAGAAAAAGCTTTAATAACAGTGGGTCTCCCCTGGAACAGGCTGGGTTTGCCTGAAGAATATATAACAAGGCCCCTTTGCAGGGCCACCAGGCTGCTCTGACCTGAGCACACTTAATGGTAACATTTGCATTCCATTGGCTTTCCCCACTGCACTGCCCCTTATGAAGCAAATCAATGGCAGATGTCTGTTGGGTAACCCAGCTGGGCAGGGGATTTTTTCAGTCCCCACGCTGACTAGCTCCTTTGTCTGAATGTCTTATTCTCTTAATATGCTTTTCTCCACACACACACACACACATGCTGCCTGTTTAATGGCATATCAGGTTGGAACTCTTGGAACATTAATGACAATAATCAGAAGTCTTGTTTAACCAGCTGAGCCCTTCCTTCACCATGCTTACACTCAATTTTATTCCTTTGTTTTTTCTTGCCTGGCTGGCATGCTAGAGTATGGAGAGGTAAATAAATTATGCATGTGCATGTTTTGATAAAATGGTTTTCAGTGGTAAGAGGGGGTGGGTCGGCCCTGTGCACACATAGACTGAGGTACCCCCAACCTGAAATGCTTTCATGGACACCCCCCCCCAAGACCACCCTGCCTGAAATCTCCTTCTTCATAATTCAGTGCATTTCAGCTCAAGCTCATTCGGAGATAACTTGGCCTTTTTGTCTTTGTATCTCCCACAGCTGGCCCAGGGCCTGGCCCAGAAGAGACTGGCAGAACTTAGTGTATTGAGAGAACCAGTAGGAGGGGTAAAATATTGACAGACTTTAATTGATCTTATTCATCTCTGAACCCATAATAACGACCAAGGAGTCCAGAGAACAATTTTCTCTAGATAGGTTCATGTGGAAGAGAGAGGGAAACAGGCTGGGGAACACTGCACTGAAAATCCAGGGAGCAGCTGAGAACGTGGGAGCCTTGGAACCTGGTAGGGCTTCCAAAAGGATAAGTTGGAGGCACAAGGTTGGTCCCCCCCACAACCCTGCCTGACAACAACCCCTGTTGCCCATATTAGGTGACTCCATTTCATCAAATATAAAACCAAGTGTCAGCCTGTTGCTTTATACCCCAGTGGACTTTGACCCCGTCACAGCCACAAGGTAAGCAGGATTGGGCCAGGTCAGCATTTGAACTAAAAGCACATAAGATGAAGGACAAAGGTGGTATCCAAGTGGCACAGCTGACTGAGCAGAACACACATGGTTGGTGAATAAACAGAAGCCCCATACTGCTCAAATAGAGCTGTCAGGTCTGACCAAGATGCTTAACAACTTAGGCTGCCTTTGCTGAATTAGACACAGTCACTTCATTCATTGCCTGTCTTGTGGTTTCTCATACTCAAACCTATTCTTCAGCCCTGACTTCTCTCCTGAGCTCTGATCCCACATTTCTCACAGCCTACCAGACATTGCCATTTAGCTATCACATCCTTACTGTCACCACTGATTTAATATGTATCAAAATGACTTCTTCCCCAGTGCTTACTTTCCAGAGTTTTCCATTTTGATACCATCATTGCCCCAGATAACCCTGCTGGAAATCCAGAAGTTGGCTTTGACTCTTCCCTTCCCCTTCACCTGGTCAACCTCAGGCCCAGTGGCTTCTTCATTCCTAACACTCCTGCACTGCTCTTTTTGCTTTTTTTTCTTTTTGTCATTGCCCACTACCCTGATCTAGGACCTTATCAGCTCATACCTAGCTTATTACACTAATCCTCTAGTTGGTCTCCAGGATTAACTGTAAAAGTGATCATAAACATTGAACACGAATATGTACCAGGTGCTGTGCTAATAAGTTCATTACCTCATTTAAGCCATACAACAACCCTCTGAGGTAGGTATGTTACAGATGTGAAAACGGAGTCACTAAATTTAAGGTTCGGTAGCCTGCAAGTTCATCTGTCCAGTAAGTGGGCTGGGATGGAAGCCCAGGTAGCTTGTCTCCAGGGTTATTGCTTATTTCACTCCCCTCCAGCTCAGCCCAGGGGCTTCTGCCAGACAAATTTTCTTCAGATCTGCCTGGGTTAGCTACGTCCTTGATTACCCCTAGAGAACAAAGGCTGAGCCCCTTGGCCTAGCATGTTTCCTTTTCCAATTCCGCCATCCTTGTGGCACAAAGGCCCTTTATATTAGGAGCTACAAAATCAAACGCCTGTGGAGACCTGGAAGTAACGCAAAAAAGAGAATGTAGGAAAACCCAGATAGCACACACTCACCCCATAAAGAATAAGCTCTCCGATGATGCATTCTGAGCCATCATCACTTTCTAAAGCATTCTGGAGAGCTTAAACTTCACTGTGCTCACAAAATGTGATTAGCATCTAAATACAAATAGCAGAAAGGAATAAAGTGAGTCAGTGGCAAAGCTCCTCTTTTCCAAAGGGTGAATGTCATTTAGAACTGTAGGCCCAGTTTTCAAGGGAGCCTAAAATCCAGATTTTTTGTGTAAAATCTCCCAATTTTTCTACAGTTGGCAAATAAAAATTGTTAACTACTGGCTGAGCTAAACAAAAAGCACCTTTTTATAACCTTTGCTGTATTTAAGCCTTTGATTCTATCACAAGGATCTCATTAGCCCCCTTTCCCGAGCCCTGAAGACTAAGTATACTTCACATTCCAGTGCCCAGGCCTTTTTGTTCATACAGTCACCTCTGCCTAGAACATCTATCCCCATCTGGTAAAGGCTCAACTGAGGTTTGCCTCGGTGATGGCTGGATCTTCTGACCTACAGTAGCACATTATCTTGCATTTGTTTGATAAATGAGTTGGCTTTTCGCACCCTCAGAATGGTTATCCTATCTTGGTGGATAAAGGCAGATGTTTTGCCTTTGTAGAACCACAATGGGGGTGCTAGTCTGACCACCTTTGGAGAGGATTCTGTTGTAGGAAAAACTGAGTTAACTAACAATATGCTCTGCCAATAATTGCAGATAACATGTTTTGACTGTTCCACCACCCCTGCTTCCAAGGGCATAGTGGTTTTGTCCTAGGAATTTCCTGGGTGAATAACTCCCTTTCCCAAGCCCCAGATGCATGTAATTGTACCTACCCGAGCTGAAGGTAAGAACACCCAAGACTATCCCCTCCTCAGCCTGCTGCTCTAGGAAAACCTTTGCTTGTTGTCTGTCTAAAACCGCCTCTGCACATTGCTCTGAGAATGCACCATCTTCCATCTCCTACCCTAGCAGTTTCGTGCATCTCAGGGAAAACAGCTGTTAACATGTTGAGATAGGCAAATATGCCAAAAGGATAGGGGAAAACTCTTGACACCATTTTGATTTACAGCCCCCCTTCATTCCAGCCTCCCAGTACTTTGTGTGGTTCCTGGAAGTGCTTGACAAATCATAGCATTGTCAGAGTTACACTGTTGTCCCTCAGTATCCATGGGGGATTGGTTCAGGACAAACCCTGGCCCTGCAGAGATGCCAAAATCCACTCATGCTCAGTCCTGCAGTCAGCCCCACAAAACCTATGGATACAAAAAGAATGGCTGGGTGTGGTGGCTTACGCTTGTAATCCTCGCACTCTGGGATTACTTGAGCTCAGGAGTTCCAGGCCAGCCTAGGCAAGAGTGAGTCTCCATCTCTACTAAAAATAGAAAAAATAGGCTTGGCTCCTGTAGTTCAAGTGGCTAGGGTGCCAGCCACATACAGCAAAGCTGGCAGGTTTGAATCCAGCCCGGGCCTGCCAAACAGCAATGATAACTACAACCAAAAAATAGTTGGGCATTGTGGTGGGTGCCTGTAGTCCCAGCTACTTTGGGAAGCTGAGGCAAGAGAATCATTTAAGCCCAGAAGTTGGAGGATGCTGTGAGCTGTGATGCCACAGCACTCTACCAAGGGGGACAGGTTGAGACTCTGTCTCAAAAAAAACAGAAAAAATAGCCAGACATCATGGTGGGTACCTGTAATCCCAGCTACTTGGGAGGCTGAGGCCAGAGGATTGCTTGAGCCCAAGAGACTGAGGTTACTGTAAGCTATGATGATGCCGTGGCACTCTACCCAGGGCAATAGAGTGAGACTCAGTCTCAGGAAAAAAAAAAAAGTCCAACCTATATCTTTGTGGGTTTCACAGCCCAAGTGTGGTCATGGATATAGAATCCACTCATATGGAGAGTTGACTCCATTTGTTGAAAAATATCCACATGTAAGTGGACCAGCACAATTCAAACTCATGTTTTTCAAAAGCCAACTGTATTTGTTAGTTGGTTGCTTTCCATAAATGTCCAGATGAATGTTTATAAATCTGTGCTCTCCTCTGGTGGGGAGGCTTTTGTCAGGGATAAGAATGGGGATGGGGCAACACCTGTGGCTCAAAGGAGTAGGGCGCCAGCCCCATATGCCTGAGGTGGCGGGTTCAAACCCAGCCCTGGCCAAAAACTGAAGAAAAAAAAAAAAAGAATGGGGATAAATTTTGTCAAGGAAGATGATACTAGGAAAGCCTTCTCTGGGATGAAAAAAATTGTAATAATAGGTGGCACCTATTACTCAGTGGGTAGGGCACCAGCCACATACACCGAAGCTGGCAGGTTCAAACCTGGCCCAGGCCAGCTAAAACAATAGTGACAACTGCAACAAAAAAAAAATAGCCAGGTGTTCTGGTGGGCGCCTGTAGTCCCAGTTACTTGGGAGGCTGAGCAAGAGAATCACTTAAGCCCAAGAGTTAGAAGTTGCTGTGAGCTATGATGCCACGGCACTCTACCCAGGACAAGAGCTTGAGACGCTGTCTCAAAAAAAAAATAATAACTACCCTGTATTATCCACTTAATGTGCACAGTTTCTTATCCCATTTAATCCTCTTTATTGACTCTATGAAATAAGTACTATTATTTTAAAAAAAGAAAGTACTATTATTATTCCAATTTTATAGATGAGGAAATAAGGCCCAGAGGGTCAGTCACTTGCCCAATATTGACATAGCTAGTAAGTGGGGCTGGGACATGAACCTAGGTCTCTCCTTTCTCAGGCATTTCCTTTATCCACCAAGAGTAAGGGAATCATTCCCAGAGGCTCGTCTTAATCTGTTCAGGCTACTATAGCAAAATACTTTAAACTAGGTGGCTCATACACCACAGAAATTTCTTTATCACAGTTCTGGAGGCTGGAAGGTCCAAGATCAAGGTGGGTTTGGTATCTGGTGAGGTCCCGCTTCCTGGTTCTTAGATGGTGCCTTCTCACTGTAACCTCACAGGATGGGAAGGGTAAGCTAGCCTTGGGGAGGTCTCTTTTGTAAGAACCCTAATCTTGTTCATGAAGGTTCTGTCTCATGACCTAATCACCTTCCAAAGGCCCCATGTGTCCTAAAACTATCACCTTGGGGAGTAGGATTTCAAAAGATAAAGTTTGTGAAAGCACAGACATTCAGACTATAATGAGCCTGGCTTTGGCCAGGGAATGGTTAACTTGGGAGGGGGAAACCATCTTTGGAGAACTGGGCTGTCCAGGGGCTCGCTGTCCCTGGGAGCCTGGCAACAGAAGGCTGGCAGCTTTCACTCCAATTGTAATAGAGCATTGAGCCACAGGCATAGACCACTTAGCAGCCATAGAGCTTTAGCCAGCCATGAACTGACTACAGCTGCTCAGAGGAAAGCCCCACCACTACCCCTGGGGGGCAGCAGGAGCAAGATCCCAGGAGGGGAGAGTAAATTGTTATCATCAGAGTCTCAGGTTTTCTGCCTACTTTATCTGTCCTCAGTAAGACTAGAGCTCGGTTTTCCTAACAGGACCAAATGACCTACCTGAAAGTATGAATACCACTGGGTTCTGAGCTCTCAGGGAGGCAGGAAAGAATGAACCTTACCTTTAGTTTGTTGCATTTTCAATTCTCTGCTGTCATCTTACTTTTAGATCTGGCCCCTTTGTAGACTTTCTTCTGCCTAAGTGAGAAGCATCGCCTTGCCAGTCAGGAAAAAAAAAATAAAAAAGATGCTTTTTAAATCCAGGTAGATGTCTGGATATCCCTTAGGCAAGCAAGGTGGTCTTGTTTGAGCATCATTATTAAAGCAAAGGGAAAGGAACATTCTCCCCTTTGTTTTTTCAGAAGGTGTAGAGTGCCCTAGATACTTTAGGGATGGCAGTTGTTGATCATGGCAACAAGACTGTCCCTAGAGGGCAGGCAAAGAGAGAGTAAAGGAGGAGCCTTCCTAATTCCGCTGAACCTAAAAATCACTCTGCCCTTTTCTTCTGACTTGAACTGGCTTATTCCTTTGAAAAGAGAAAGGTCTAGAAGTCAAAACGGCCACCCTATGCTAAGCAGGCTTCTTTGAGTGCCAGCTAAACAGTAACAGCATCTAAGATAGGAGCTTCTCATTCTCCCTCCTACCTCCCTCCTGCCCTCTTCAGAGCCAGAGTGAAGGGAGAGACAGGGGAGAGGGAAAAGAAGGTCCTAGAAAAGGCCTGATACCAATCAGGAAAGCCCCACAGCCAGCTGTGAGCATTCATACACAGCGAGTGCTGTCAAGGATATGAAGACAGGAGTTTGCTGACCCCTCTCCTGGCTTCCAGACAGCTCTGGAAACAAAGTACCAGCTTTTGCCTCCTTTTTTCTACATGGCTATTGCTTATTTATTTTGATGGCTGTTTCCTCT
This sequence comes from Galagoides demidoff, assembly GCA_963574575.1. NCBI lineage: Eukaryota > Metazoa > Chordata > Mammalia > Primates > Galagidae > Galagoides > Galagoides demidoff. Next base: position 1,655 of record CAUYQV010176927.1, on the reverse strand, counting down.
AAAGCACGGGGCCTCAAACTTTTTAAACAGGGGGCCAGTTCACTGTCCCTCAGACTGTTGGAGGGCCAGACTACAGGCTCCAGGATGAGTCAGCTGCTAAGCAGGACAGGCAGCGGCGGCAAAAACACCCGGAGGGCCGGATAAATGTCCTAGGCGGGCTGCATGTGACCCGCAGGCCGTAGTTTGAGGATGCCTACTCTAAAGGCTATGAAGAGCAGACTAGCTCAACGGGTAAGACTGTGTGTGGCCTTCGAATCCCAGCCTCACTCTTGACTCCCGTGTCAACTTGGATACTCCACCTGTGAGTCTCATCTCCCTCAAATGTAAAACATAGGGATAAACATAGTGCCTACCTCATATATCTGCAAGGAAGACTGAATTAGCTTAACGCAGATTCAGAGCCAGGCACAGAAAAAATACTCTCAGTAGCACCAAGGTGCTATGTTTATTGTCCTTGAAGCATTTCTTCAGAATCTGTGCATAGCATGGAAGGCCCAATTGGAGCTATAAAAGCTAGCTTAGGTGTGTTTGTATGTTTCCTAAGATTACCATAAACACACAAATGAGCCAAGGTCACGCAGCCGCCATAGACCCTCCATCTCGATAGCTAACAATGAGCAGAGACATGAGGGAGAGTCATTATTCTTTCGCTTGGTCAGTTTAACAGGCATTTCCTGAGAGGCTGCCATGTACAAGCAGTGAAGACACATCTGTATATTGGAAGATGATAGTTTCCAGATGACGTTCCCATGAGTGCAGGCATCCGCCCCTGGGCATGGTGTGTCTGCAAGCTCCCCTGAGTCCCCTCGGGTGTGAACACCTCCCATCTTAGCAGCAGGCCCAACAAATGACTTACTGTTCAGAAAGCCTTCATGGTGGGAGAAGAGAGCAAACAATAACAGGTCAATATTCAGGTCCAGCAGCCTTCTGGAAACCGTCATCTTCCAAATCCTTTCCTTACCCTCCCTACCCAATCTCACTAACAGTCAAGGTGATACTCTAAAGTTGGCCACCACAGTGGCTGGGTGCAGTGACTCACACCTGTAATTCTAGCACTCTTAGGAGGCTGAAGAGGGTGGATTGCTTGAGCTCAGGAGTTCAAGACCAGCCTGAGCAAAGCAAGACCCCCATCTCTACTAAAAGTAGAAAAACTAGCCAGCTGTTATAGGCACCTGTAGTCCCAGCTACTTGGGAGGCTGAGGCAGGAGAATCACTTAAGCCCAAGAGTTTGAGGTGGCTGTGAGCTATGAAGCCATGGTATTCTACCAAGGGTGACAAAGTGAGACTGTCTCAAAAGAAAAAAAATAGAGTGATTATCAGCAAGGTGGCAAAATAGGAGTTTCCAGTACTCTTCCTCTCACAAAAATATCTATTTGAAAAACTATGCATGGGCTCGGCGCCTGTGGCTCAATCGGCTAAGGCGCCAGCCACATACACCTAAGGTGGCGGGTTCGAATCCCCAGCCTGGGCCCACCAAACAACAATGATGGCTGCAACCAAAAAATGGTCGGGTGTTGTGGCAGGTGCCTGTGGTCCCAGCTACTTGGGAGGCGGAGGCAGGAGACTCACTTGAGCCCAGGAGTTGGAGGTTGCTATGAGCTGTGATGCCATGGCACTCTACCCAGGGGGACAGCTTGAGGCTCTGTCTCAAAAAA
>CAUYQV010176914.1:0-25453 GCA_963574575.1 Galagoides demidoff | reverse complement strand
TAGAGTGCCATGGCATCACAGCTCACAGCAACCTCCAACTCCTGGGCTCAAGCGAGTCTCCTGCCTCCGCCTCCCAAGTAGCTGGGACCACAGGCGCCCGCCACAACGCCCGGCCATTTTTTGGTTGCAGCCATCATTGTCGTTTGGCGGGCCTGGGCTGGATTCGAACCCACCACCTTAGGTGTACGTGGCTGGCCCCCTAGCCGATTGAGCCACAGGCGCCGAGCCGATAATGGTAAATTCTAAGTCAGTGTTGGCTCTATAAGAGGTATACGAAGTTAAGTTTTTTGTCTGCAGTACAGTTACTAATCTCCCCTCCCCAAATTAGTGACGGGAAATCTTAAGTCATCACGTTTTTTCTGTAAGTATGTGTAGTGGATCTTAATCTTTAGATTCACTGATCAGAAATTTTTCATGTTCACCTAAATTCAACTTAACTCTCTTAAGAACTCTCCAAGGGCAGGATTAATGTCTTACTCATTTTATTATTAGCTACAACTTGTATATCGCTTAGCCCATTTGTTTTAATTTCCTTCCTTTATTTTTTTTTTTAACCTGAACTGGCAAAAACCTAAGCTTTGGGATTCACCAAAAGCAAATCAAAACAGTTTTACATGGAAAATCTTGTTTTCTGTCCTCAGAAGTTACATTTTAGTTCAGCTGTGTAAACACACAGCGGTGGTTAGTTTAGTTAGGTAAAAGAATTAGTTTAAAAATATAATTAACTTTCCATTTAATATAATATAATATAATTTAAAAATATAATTAACTGTACTATTTCTGTGCTAGGCAGAGAGGAGACAGCAGCTGCTTTGACCCATCTGGGGAACCCACAAAATGTTGATGAACCCTGTGCCTCACTTCAGACTGATTTATCTCTGGAGGGTGGGGGCCCAGGCATTTTGCTAATTGAAGCTCCTCAGGTTTCTCTGCTGTGCAGCCAAGATGAGAACCCCTGCATTAACAGGAATGAAGGTCTTCCAGAGTATCTGGTTTGCTTGAGTACAGGAAGGTTTGGTGCTCCATTTTGAAAATGTAGCCTCGGGAATTTGAGGCAATAATACAAGTTTTTGTTTTGTTTTGTTTTTTTGAGTCAGAGTCTCACTTTGTTGTCCTGGGTGAAGTGCCATGGCATGATAGCTCACAGCAGCCTTAAACTCTTGGGCTCAAGTGATCTTGCCTCAGCCTCCCAAGTAGCTGAGAATACAGGCACCCACCTCAAAGCCCGGCTGTTTTTTTTAGAAACCAGGTCTTGCTGTTGCTTAGGCTTGTCTGGAACTCCTGAGCTTAAGCAATGTACCCACCTTGGCCTTCCAGAGTGAATATCAGAGTATTTTTATCAAGATCCATTGAACTCTATTGATCAAGGCCAATGGGCAGGCTATTAGAATGATTCAGAAGAAAAGTGCCATAGTGGTGCTACAGAAGAGATACCAAAAACGTTTATTTTCTCTTTAGGGATGTTAAATATTTTTGGAGAAAGTGAGTAATGATTTTAACTTGCTAACTGTATTTTGCCCTACTTAGTTAAAAATTTCTTCATCCATGAGTGGATAGGCTGTTTTACAAGAATTTTATTGTTGTACATTATTAAAAAGTGTGTTAGAAGGATATGTGCCTAAAGTAATTTTCCTTGTTAATTGTGATCTTTTTCCGTTCTCTTAATAGTCTTATTAATGCTGAGTTTTTGTTGTTTTTTGCTTTTCCAGTATTATAAGATCGATATTAAAGACATGGTTTTCACTTCACTTCATCAGCATACATAAGTTTTTGCTTCTTTTTGGACTCCCTATTTTATGCCATAATGGTAAGCTATAGCTTAGTAGTTCCAGTTTGTGCTTTAGAATGTTCTCTTCGTTCATCATCATAAATATATTTGTGAGTTGTACAGAAATATTCTTACAAGCTGTGCAATTTACCCTAATTGGGAAATTACATAGCAAGTAATTTGTATACAAAATTCTATACAACTGTAATTGTATACAAAATCTTCTCCATAAAATATGTGGCTCATCTCTCAGTTCAACCTTGTAATTATTATATTGAAGTTACTCAAATAATCCATGTCCTTGTATTTATGAAGCATTAAAAAAAATTATTTCCATCTGCCATATTCCAAATCATTAGCAAAGAGGATGAGTGTAAATACAAAGAGTTTGGGGTGGGGGGTGGGTAGGCTGTCATAGTTTTCTCATATTTCAAAGCACCTCTTTATTTAGATTTTTAAAAACTACTAAAACAAATTTAACCTGCTTATTCCCAATAACATGTTTTAAGCAACATCCGTATTAGCCGTTTTTTTTTTTTTTTTTTGAGACAGAGTCTCACCCCCTTCCTTGTCCAGGCTAGAGTGCCATGGCATCGGCTTAGCTCACAGCAACTGCAAACCTGTGGGCTCAAGTGATCCTCCTGAGTAACTGGGAATTTTTCTTTAAGATTTTTTAATAAAGTAAATTGATATACATTTATTTTAACTGAATCTTTGAAATGATAGAAAGTTGTAGACTTATTACATTTAATAGTGTGGGTGGTTTTTGAGTGTAGTCTAAAGAGGCACACTTTCGTTGACTGCAGGCAAAATGGAAGAAAATAAAAGTAAAAAATAAAAAGGCCACCAACTTTTGTAATCATACAAATTTTTAACACTTAGGACTAGAGTAGTGGAATCACATAAAATTTCCTATGATTTCCAAAGGGTAGCAATATTTGTTTTTCCCCCTACTGTTCTGGGGTTTTGGTGGGTCCTAAGAATGTTTTTAGCACATGAAACTTGGTAGGTTCTATTATTGGAATCTGCAAAATAAAACAGAAAAATTTAGGTCCAACAAATTGAAGTTCTGTACCCTTGAATGGAATTTTAAAATGACTGTCCTTGTGAATGAAAATTATTGTAACTCCATGTGGTACACAAAACAAAAAACTGGAAAGAGAACCTAGTAGTGTTTGGTTTAACTTTGTTTAGACCCCAATACTTTTAATTCACTTGTGTTGAAAGTTTTATAAAAGAGGAAGACAACTTGCCTTTTTCATATTTCTCCTTCTTGCCTTAAAATCAGGGTCTTGAAGAAATAGGGGGTTGGGCTGTGCTAGTGGATTTCAAACCTTACATGTTGTAATATTAAATTTAGTCAATTCTAAGATGGCATTTAAAAAAAATTTAATACAGTATTACTAAATTGATGATCGGTCTATAATCAATGGCATCTTAACAATTATAATTGGCAACATTTTTTTCTTAAGGTTACTCAAGTAATGATGCATGCTTATAATTGATAGCATTTTAAATTCATGGAAACGGAAACATGGTAATGATAGCTATCATTAATTATTGTATTCCCATAGAAATGTTACATTAAAGGTTCTCTGCATTAATGCATTATAAATTTCTGTGTTGATATTAGTGACCACCAAAACCATTCCCAATTTTTAGGATTTTTAGCAGATTAGATGAGTTTAGTTTTTGATTCACTTTGGTTATTTGCTTTATGACCAGTTTATTTTCTTAAAGGGTGCTCACAGAATGGTGAAGAAATTAGTATAGCTACCATATCCAGCCCTTCCCTGTATCAGCCTTACAAACACTGACCAGAGACACCATTTGAGCATTTCTTATCAAGGTTACAGTTCAGGTGTTGACGACTGCCATATTTTTTTGTGTTAACATATGTTGGTCATATAATGGGGGTGGATGAGAGAAAAGAAAATACATTAGACCTGTTTTAGAAAATGAAACACATTTAAACACTTAATTAGAAATGTTAAATGTATATTAAATTATTTTTCATGAAAATAACTAATATTACCAAATACACTATTTACTTTTTACAGCAACAAGCTTTAGAACTAGCTTTGGATCGTGCAGAGGTGAGGCGTGACTAAGTTATGTATTGAAATAGTCTTGTCTTTAATTGACAAAAACTCAAATTTTAAGAGATTTTTGTATGTGATTTTCAAAGGAGTATCTTAATATTATTTTGGCCAGGTATGCAAATAATTTTGCTATAAACGTAAAAATACCAGGTGATGTTTGAATCACTTGTTACTTGGAATCCACAGATAATAATGCTATGGAGTCAAAATTACTTGAACAAGAACAGAATTTCTAAAATTATGTTATCCTATTTTGACAAGTTTGCTAATTACTCAATTAAAGGAGGAAATAGGTATAAAAAATACAGTCTTTACAGTTAGATATACAATTTTTTATACATTAAACATATTGAGAATATTTCTGACCTATGAAATCACAGTTATGAAACTATTATGATTTTGCTTATAGCAGTGAAATACTGTGCTAAATCTTAGTGCAGTTTAAATTTAACCTATTTGTAACATGTATTTATTTAGAAGTTATTTCTCCTACAAGGTATAATTTAATAAGAGTCAGAGACTTGAGTGTTTAGCCTTACATGTGTTTTAGATGTACTCAATATGGTTGCTCATGCAAAAAAGCAAAAGGCAAATGGTTTTCATAAATTTTTCTTTTTTAGTATGTCATTGAAAGTGCCCGACAGAGACCTCCTAAAAGGAAATACCTGTCAAGTGGAAGGTATGAATATTAATTGATAACATCTTAGATTCATTGAAATATGATGATGATCACCATTTATTGCATTCTATTAGGCACTGAAGTAGAAATGGTGTTACAGGTTCTTTGTATACATTAGGAATTTCTAAGTTGATGTTAGCTGCCATATCCAGTCCTACCCCCTTTTTGGAGAAATTAATGAAAATAAGTAAAAATACAGGAAAAAGCTAAAATAATATTTATGTCACATGATTACTATTTTAACATTTTGTATATCCTTGGGTTTTTTTTTTTTTTTTTTAGAAAATCTGTGTTTCAAAAGCTTTATGACTTATATATTGAAGAATGTGAAAAAGAGCCTGAGGTTAAGGTAAATATTCTATTTTCAGTAGAGATGGGGTCTTGATTTTGCCTCGACTAGTCTCAAACTTCTAAGATCAAGCAGTCTACCCGCCTTGGCCTCCCAGAGTGCTAGGATTATAGGCTTGAGCCACCATGCATCAGGCTATTACAATTTTTATACAGTTTTTCCTATCTTAAAATGTGTCTATGGTTCTGATTTTTGGGCACCTTCTGTAGACATCTGGGTTTTTTTATTTTGTTTTTTTTTGATATAGAGTCTCACTATGTTGCCCTTGCTAGAATGCTGTGGCGTCACAGCTCACAACAACCTCATACTCTTGGTCTTAAGTGATTCTCTTGCCTCAGCCTCCTAAGTAGCTAGGACTATGGGCACCCACCACAACGCCTGGCTATTTTTGTTGTTGTTGTCACTGTTTAGCAGGCCTGGGCCAGGTTCGAACCTATTAGTCCCAGAGCATATGGCTGGCACCCTAACCACTGATCTAGGGGCACTGAGCCGACATCTGTGTTTTTATATGTTTATATAAAGTGATTTTATATTTTGCTTATTATTTTAATTTTTTACTTGTTTTTAAGAGTGCATACTTTATATTTAAGTATTTTATTTTGTAGATCACCATTTTTTATATGTGTTAATTTGAATAAAATGTAACATCAAAATTAAGTTTATATAGCTGTCCCATACATAGTGGCTATAGTTTTGAGATCTGTACCCATATATTCTTGAAAATAATGTTAGAAGGAGCACCAGAAGATTAATTCAGATCTGATTTTATTAAATCATAGCATTATTTGTTAAAGTTATACTGAATTATGTTGATGAGCTCTGCCTCTTTTTAAAGCAGAAATTAAGAAGAAATGTGAACTTGTTAGAGAAGCTTGTTATGCAAGAGAATTTATCATGTTTAGTGGTCAATCTATACCCAGGAAATGAGGGATATTCTCTGATGCTCAGGGGAAAAAATGGATCAGGTAAGACCCTTCAAAGTACAGCTGGTACACAATACCTCTGCTATGCAGGATGTGCTGTTTTTTAAAAGTAGATTTTTAACCTGTTAATAGATTGTCCTTTGGATCAGAGATGACTCGGTGGTAAAAGCAGACTTTGATCCCCAATTTTTCTCCTTATAATATTTTGTTATACTATTAGACGTTATCTCTAATATGGTTATCCTTCCTGAACATGCATTAGAAAAGTATTCTAGTTGATACTTCTTTTAAGTCACCTTATGAGAAATACAACTTTTAAGTGATTGTCAAAATTTCCTTTATTCTATTGCGGCTTATATTTTAAAATAGTGTAAGGTTTTTAAAGGTATGTTTTCTTTGTGCATTTTGAATATACTTTGGGTCTGAAACCTCCAAAATTAAGCATACTGGCTGCCTTTTTTGTAACTTTGATATATTTAAAGTGTCGGTTAATGTGAATATGAAAATAGAGTTTTAAAATGTGCTCTTAGATTTCACTAAAGAGGCATCTAAAAATGTGATATAATATGAATTCTACAAGGAACTTACACAGTAAAGAATTTTTTCTTGTATTGATTAATTGTAAGGTGTAATACCAAGAGAATTTTCTTCTAAAAATGGCCATTTTTTAGGTGAGATACCAAATTACCACTCGGTTGAGATTAACCAGTCTTCAGCAGACTTTCACTTACTTTGATACTGGAATTTTATCACATTCCAATTATTTTGCTTCTGGCTTATGGATTTGGATTATACCAGATAGTTTTCCATAATATGTCAGGCCTTTTTTTCCCCCTCTTTCATCTAAAATTTTATATATTTATCATTTAGCAATATATAATGTGATTCATTTGTAAGAGTTTTAAAAAGAATATTAGGAAGAGCCTTCCAGTTTTTTTATTTTATTTTATTATTTTATAATTTTTTTTGAGACAGTCTCAAGCTGTCACCCTGAGTAGAGTGCTGTGGTATCGTCATAGCTCACAGCAACCCCCAACTCTTGGGCTCAAGTGATCCTCATTTTTAGTAGAGACAGAGTCTTGCTTTATGCTCAAGCATTCCTCTTGCCTTGGCCGCCCAGAGTGCTAGGATTAAAGGTGTGAGCTACTGCGTTCAGCTACAGTTCTGTATATTTTTTTATGAAGAGTCATATAAATTACATAACTAAGCTTTTCAGGGAGCCTGATCTTTTTTTAAACTTTGTTTTAAAATTAAGATTCTGAGACCATTCGATTGCCTTATGAAGAAGGGGAATTGCTTGAATACTTGGATGCAGAAGAATTACCTCCTATTTTGGTTGATCTCCTAGAAAAATCTCAGGTACAAAATTTTTCTGTTTAAAATGTCCTTGATTTGGGGCAGCGCCTATGACTCAGTGAGTAGGATACCGGCCCCATATTCCAAGATTGGTGGGTTCAAACCCGGCCCCGGCCAAATTGTAACAAAAAAATAGCCAGGCCTTGTGGCAAGCGCCTGTAGTCCAAGCTATTTGGGATGCTGAGGCAAGAGAATCACCTAAGCCCAAGAGCTGGAGGTTGCTGTGAGCAGTGTGACACTACCATGGCACTCTACTGAGGGCAAGAAAGTGAGACTCTGTCTCAAAAAAAAAAAAGGTCCTTGATTTGTCATATGTATGGGATATACACATATGTTATGTGCTAAATGATATTTAATCTTTACCAGAGTTTCAAACATTATTTAGAACATGAAATGAGACATTATACATAGCTTTGTGGAAATTATGTAGCAATTGGCTCATCAATTGGACATCTCTGTATAGTTACAATCAGGAAATTATGAAAGAAACTACTTTGAATATTTGTGAAGTTTTTCTCTTGAGGCCCAGAAACTGTCCAGAAACTAAAGAGATCTATACATATCTTCATAGCCAGCCTAGGTGATTGCTCTCCTGACTCTCTTCTTCTGTTCTCTTTCCTTCCTTCTGCTTTAACTTAACCCCAGTTATCCTATGTATGGCTTTTCCTTCACAGAGGGAAAAGAAACCATCATGTGAGAACTCCTATTCTTCCTACCTCCAGTCAACTATCATCCATACATCTTTCCACACTTTCTACTTGTCTTCTTGTTAAAATGGATGAAGTATAGTGTTCCTAAGACATCTGTCACCTTTACTTGTTTGCTGTGTTCTTCCCTTCCTTCTCAAGGGCTTATAAAAATAACTACCCTTCCTTTTCCTTCACTGGTAGATACATAATGTAAGCATCTTGTACAGGTCAAACATCTCAAAATAGGAAAATTCAAAACAAAGATTCTCTAAAATCAAAACTTTTTGAGCAGCCACATGACACTCAAATGATCAGCAGAACATTTTGGATGTCAGGATTAGGGTTGCTTAAACCTAAGTATAATGCAAATACTGCAAATGCAAAACACTTCTCGTTCCAAACAGTTCAGATAAGAGATACTCAAGCTGTATCTTTCAACTTTTAAAAAGAAATCCTCCTTTGAACTTATAATTCTTCTCTGGCTACTATTATATAATTTTGGCTCCTCTTGACAGCAAACTCAGGAGAGTTGTCTATCTTTTTTTTTTTTTCTCGTATCTCATTCTTTTCCCTACTCCATTTGGCATTGTGACCATATTTTTACGCAAGCTGTTTTGTAAAAGTTACCAGTGATCTTCATGGCACCATATCACTTGGTCACTTTTATGTTCTCATCTTAATTGGTCTCTTAGCAAAGTTAATGCATAACTACCCCCTCTGACATGCCGTTTTTTGTGGCTTCTAAGGCATCACATTCCAAGTTGTCCTCTGACTTCTCTAATCTTCAGTTTTGTTTGCTATCATTTCCGTTCTGTCCATAAATTTGTATGAGTTTGGGGACTCAATCCTAGGTTTGTTATTCATCTTTAGTAATATTCTCTTCCTGAATGATCTTGACCAGTTTTTTTTTTTTTTTTTTTGGTGAGACAGAGTCTCAAGTGGTTGCCCTCGGTAGAGTGCTGTGGCATCACAGCTCACAGCAACCTCATACTCTTGGGCTTAAGTGATTCTCCTGCCTCAGTCTTCCAAGTAGCTGGGACTACAGGCACCTTCCACAACACTTGGCTATGATCTTGACCAGTTTTGTTGGTTTTTAAAATGTTATTTAATTCTTTTTTTTTTTTTTTTTTTTGAGACAGAGTCTCACTACATCACCCTCAGTAGAGTGCTGTGGTGTCATAGCTCATAGCAACCTCAAACTCTTGGGCTTAATCGATTCTCTTGCCTCAGCCTCCCAAGTAGCTGGGACTACAGGTGCCTGCCACAATCCCTGGCTATTTTTTGTTACAGTGCCATATTTGTTTAGCTGGCTGAGGCTGGGTTCGAACCCACCAGCCTCCGCGTGTGGCTGGCGGCGTAACCACTATGCTATGGGTGCTGAGCGTATTACTTAATTCTTTACTTACATGTCTCCCCCTGGTCATTCCACCACACTCCTAACTTACATATGTCTTGGATATATAACAGGTTTCTCAAATTTAACATGATAAAAACAGAACTTTTTAACCTTCAAACCTATTCTAACACCAGTCTCCAGTCTCAACAGATGATCCTACTCTCACCTTCTACGGTCAATCCATCAGTAAATGTCAGCTTTTCTGTCTGTATACATAGTGTATAGTCATTGCCTGCCATGGTTACCTTACTGAACTTCCTGCTTTTATTCCAGAACTTTAGAAGTTAGTTCTCCACAGACAGCCAGATTAAGTTTACAAAATAAAAATAGTAAGCACAAAAGCAAATGTATTGTATTCCTGCTTTAAGTTCTCCAGTGCTCTCTTACTGGACAAAACCTCTGATTTCCTGTTTGTCTTTATCTCCTAATTCTCATCCTTATTCATTGCATTCCAGCCATCCCTGCCTTCTTTGCATTTTTAAGCACTCCGAGCTTATTTTTACAGTAAGACCTTTTTATCTGCTCTTCTTCCATCTGAATGATCTGTCCCAGATGTCTAGCCCTCTCTTGCAATTTCCATGTATATCTCAGCTGAAACATCATTCCCTCAAAGAGGTTGTTATCTGAGATATAATCTAAATTAGCCCCTTCCTGTTTTATTTCCTGTGTAGCCTTCTTCACTATCTAAAATTATCTTGTTTTGTTTACATGTTTATTGGTTATCTTCCTACACTCTATATCATCTCACCACTGAATCTGTGAAGCTTCTTGGATAGTGTCTAGCACATAGTATACCCTATAGTTGCTCAGTATTTATTATAAAGAAGGAGGATAAGAATGACTGATAACATGGAGGTCACAGTACCCACTAAAAGTTCTGAATGGGTAAAAAACATGACTATGGGAAGTTATAACTAACAAGATCTCAATGATGAAACTTTTTACATTTGAGTGCAGAAAAGACTAGAAAACAATTTTTTTTATTTGAATTTTATAGTGAGCTTTTCTCTTACTAAAAAAGGCTAAGACTTTATTTCTGGAAATTTAGCAGAAGCAAATATAATAGTTATATGTAGAAGCTGAAACTGGCAGGTTCAACTGGCAACTTATAATAAAAAACACTTTCTAATAATGATAAAGTTAACAGAGAATACAGTGAGCCAGTGAGCTTCAGAAGAACAGCAGTTCCAAGAATCTGTAACATGAATAGTATGTAAATGCCAAAAGTCGATGTGTTGGCTCAGCACCTGTGGCTCAAGTGGCTAAGGCGCCAGCCACATACACCCAGGTTCGAATCCAGCCTGGGCCCACCAAACAACAATGATGGCTGCAACCAAAAAATAGCCAGGCATTGTGGTGGGCGCCTGTGGTCCCAGCTACTTGGGAGGCTGAGGCAGGAGACTCGCTTGAGCCCAGGAGTTGGAGGTTGCTGTGAGCTGGGATGCCACGGCACCCTACCCAGGGGAATAGCTTGAGGCTCTGTCTCAAAAAATAAAAATAAAAAAAGTTGATGTGTTGTCTTTGTAGATTCCAAAGCCAATGTATAACTAGAAATCATTAAACAGTCTTAAACCCTTCAAGTCAGTGATGAACATAAAATAATTCCCCTTAATGCCTATAAACCCATGAATGGATTAACAAAGTGTGGTATATGTATACCATGGAATACTATGCAGCTATATAAAGATATGGAGACTTTACATCTTTTTTGTATACCTGGATGGAGCTGGAACATAATCTTAGTAAAGTACCTCAAGAATGGAAAAAAAAGTATCCATTGTACTCAACACTAGTAGTATGAAACCAATATATGATCACTTACACATTCATATGAATGATAAAACACAAAATAGTCCAGCAAGGAGGGCAGAGAAGAGAGAAGGGAGGAGAGGGTGAGTGGAGGGGAGAGTATTTGGTAGGATCTCACCCAGTGTGTATAGTGCAATGAATGGTACATTTCAAAACAACTAAGTATATTATAAAGGTCTTTGCACAAAAAAATAAGTGAGGTGATGGTTATATTAATCAGTTATATTTAAACATTCCACATTGTACCCCATAAATGTATACAGTCATGATTTAATAAAAAGTTAAAAAAAATTATCCATCCTGTGAAGGGAAATCTATTGAAGAGTATATGAATAGCCAGAAATAATACATGCATGTAAAGAATTTGGAAACATTTGGTGACTAACCCCACTTATTTAGGCTTTTGAAAAACATAGTTATGTAAGTATTTTTTCCCGAAACAGGTTAATATTTTTCATTGCGGGTGTGTCATAGCAGAAATACGTGATTATAGGCAGTCCAGTAATATGAAATCTCCTGGTTACCAAAGTAGGCACATTCTCTTACGTCCAACGATGCAGGTAAGGAATGTTATTTCAGATTTTAAAGTCTTACTTGTTAAATGTCTTCATTTGTTTGTGTATAGACTAATGGGCTTTTAAATTTTTATTTCATTTAGACTTTAATCTGTGATGTACATTCAATAACAAGTGATAATCATAAATGGACCCAGGTTAGTTGTTTTACTTTTTAATACCAAACAGGCAAAATACAGGATTTAAAAAAAAAAGCGACTTATCATTAAGTTAAACAAGACCATTTTCTGCTCATATTTTTATTCATGAATAACGTTTGATACCTTTTGTGAAAAACTGGGATTCTTTGATGACCTTTAGAAGTTAAGGGTCTCTTTATACATGCAGTTTTCCCTCAAGTTGCTGAGCATCGTGTTATGGTCAGGATGACTTAATATGTTCTGTGTGAAACTTATCCCTGCAAACAGAAGAATATTATGCTTTTATTATAGTTACAGATAGATAATGACTTTCTATCATCAAGGATTCTAAAGCAGGCCTAGCCTGTCTTTTATTGCCATTTATATAGTTGCCTTAGAACTAGGGGAACTCACCCCTGAGAATAGTTGGTTGACCCTCAATAATAAATGAGGGGGCTTGAAAAAGTTCATGGAAAATGGAATTAAAAGATAAAAATAAGAAGTAAAAACTTTATTTCTCAACATAAGCTACATCCAGTTCAAGACACTTAAAGTTTCTCAGAGAGCATCTAGAAGTTTACAATCTTTGTTGTCCATGGGAGCTACTATGAGGATGGCCCCAGGAATTTGCCCTTTATGGTGGAAAATAAATGGAAGATGTGGGGGAAAAAAAAACACTTTTATAAGCAGTGATACCGGCCATTTAGTCCATCTCTAAAGAACTAAGAGCACTGGGAATTTAATCATATCAATGCTGTCTTTTTACATTATTAAATAAAGAAAAAGGGGTGCCCTTTATAGATTTTTTGAGAAACTGAAAGAAGTCAGAAATCAGAACTGTAAGGTGGATGCCTAATGATTTCCCATTGGAATTCTTGCAAAATTGCCCTTGTTAGATGAGAGGAATGAGCAGAAGCATTGTTAGGGTAGATAAGAACTCTTTGATGAAGCTATCCTCAGAGTTTTTTTGCTAACCCTTTAGCTAACTTTCTAAACATGCTCTCATAATAGATACTAACATTCTTTGGCCCTCCAAAAAGTGAACAAGCAAAATGCCTTCAGCAGCCCTCCAAATTATTTCCATGACCGTTACTCTTGACCAGTTTGCCTTGCTTTGACTAGACCACTTCCACCTTTTGGTAGTCATTGCTTTCATTGTACTCTGTCTTTAGGATCATCCCAGTAAAGCCATGTTTCATACCTGTTATATTTCTTCAAAGAAGTGCTTCAGTCTCAACTTGTTTAAAATTGCCACCCAAAGATCTGGATGCAGTGGTTTTGGTTTTGGCACCCATTGAGTAGAAAGTTTACTCAGCTTTAGTTTTTGCGTCAGAATCATGTAAGCTGAATGAGTTAAGGTGTCCATGATGTTGACCTTTGTTTCTGCTGTTAATCATAAGTCCTCTTCAATTAAGGCATGAACAACATTAATTTTTTTCCTTTCAAATTGATATAGATGGTCTGTTGTTGCAGTTTTCATCTTACTGTCTTATTCCTTAAAATGAGTAAATGGGTGATTTCTTTGGGGGCATTGTCCCCATAAACTTTTTGCATCAGTGATTTCACCATTCTTCCACTATAGCTTCACTGTAAATTTGATGTTGTTCAATTGTAGCAGAATTCGTGTTGCTCTGATAGAGGCTCTTTCACACTGAGTCTTATCCTTCCTAATGCCTCAGACTAGATCCTGTTCAGACATGTTGTAACAAGTATGTTTATCTGATACAAAAAATTATGAAATCTATGCATAATGTTTTCATAATATGTAGTTTCCATGAGCTTTATGAAAACCCTTGTATGTGAGATGTTTACTCACCAGAGTGTTATTTCTCTTCTATTATAGAGAGAAATAATTCCTAAATCAAAGGAAATATCAATAATGAAAATTATCCAGTCTGTGAAAGAGGGCTATAAAGACTTATTTCATCCATAACTATTGAGTATTGTAGTTTACTTGGCGCTATAAACTTTTCATCTACAAAATAGCTAAAAGCTATTAAAAGAATATTTGAAAACAAAAAAAAAAATGGTTACCATCAGGAATTAGTAGGCATTAATTTCTTACTTTGAGAATTAATAAAGGAGAAAATATAGTGATGTTATTCCTGTACAACCTGTATTTTAGATAGCAAAATAGTAATTGAGGCAGAATTCTTAGAAGAATGTCAGTTAATAGGTACAAAAGAAATGATAGACTAAAAAAATTATCACTTTGAAAATCCTAATGAAATAATTAAATAGTCATTCTTTGATGTGAAAACCATTAGTTATGATAGATTCATGGGAAATTTTATAATGCAGAGATGTTCTAGTTCTGAAACTAGAATAGTCTATCATTGTATGCTTCCTGGTGTGATACAAGAGAAAGTGTGTAATAGTACCAACAACAAATTTCTGTCTAAACGAAGAGAGCCTCAGTTCTCAATCTGTGGGTTGCGACTGCCTTGTTCAATTGGTAACAACACGGGCATTAGGAAGGTTGAGAACCACTGAACTAGAGGGAATTCAGAGAATTAACAAAATCCTTAAGTAACACAATGAGGAAGCAACCAGCCAGATCCATTTAACTGATGCCATGAGAGAACAGCAGTTCATCAAATCCAACAAATCAGTTACAGGACAAAAGGAAAAAATTTCAGGGCAGTGCCTGTGGCTCAAAGGGGTAGTAGGGTGCTGGCCCATATACCAGAGGTGGTGGGTTCAAACCCAGCCCTGGCCAAAGGGAAAAAAAAAATTAAAAACATTTCAGGGACGAGGTTATCATTAAGTAAGAAAAAAGAAGCTTTAGACGGATACAGTGTGGGGGGTCTTATTTGAGTTCAAATTAGAACAAACCAACTGAAATTACACTCTTATGGACAATTGGTGGAAATTTAAATGTAGACTGGATATTATAGACGTCCTTATCAAGTAATGCATGCTTAAGTGAAGGGTACATGTGAGAGGAGTCATGTCTTCATGTGCTTGCCTTGCTAGTAATAATGATTTTATAAGTTTGAAACTATTCCTCAATTATTAGTTGTTAGTAGATTAGAAATATTATTAGGAACAGAGTCTAGACAAAGGAAGACAGTTATGAGGAATCGATTCAGACCCATTTTCTTGGCTCTGAGCACAAAGTGCAAGATCCTGTCGTCATAATATTTCTGCAGCCTCGCATATTATGTCTCCTCCCCACCCCCACCTCTCAAAGCTGTGGCATAGCCTTAAGGGAGCCCTTAAAGCTGCTTTCTGCCAGGGAAAGGCTGTTTGCTCTCAGGGAGTGGTTTTTGGGAGTTAAGAATGTGAATTCTTTAAACTTTGTCTAACTGGGGAAGACTTCCTCTGGAACAGATAAGGAGAAGAAAGATCTCTTTTCTTCTGTCACATTGATCAGGCCAGAGGAGTCTATCTGTTTGGATATAAGACTGTCAGAGTATTAAAACATCACATCTGTGGTGTATGACTGAGGGTCTGTGGGTCAGCTAGGATTTGGTCCTTGAGTCGGCCTCTAATTGGCTCCGTTGTCAAGACTTTGTTTACATTAAGACCATAATACTTTGAAGCAGTAAAAAGTAACAAGTAAATCCATGAAATTAACATAATCAGCTATAGAGTTAGTCTAGTTAGTAGGAATGCAAGCGCAGCAAGAACCTTGATGGGATTGTTTGCTTTGCTTTCATGAGATTTATGACTAGAACACTGATGTATGAAATAAATACTCAGGATGGCATGCTGGAAGCCTCATGAAAAAGTGTGTGCTGCCTCTCAAGCCCCACTGCTCTTAAAACTCTTTGTCTGTGTATATTATTTCTCTATATTAACATTCTATAACTCCTACTAATAATTTTCCAATCTCCTCCCACTACCAGGCCACTAGGAAGTAAACCCATCACATGTTGAGGCTGGTTTCTGACACTCAAGTATTCTCATGTGAAATAGCACATCTGAGATGCATTTTAATTACTCCAGTAAAATAAACAGAAACAAAAGTTACGTGTATAGTCACAAATAAAATTAGGTGTTATTACTCTTCTTATTAGCATGCGTATTTAAAATTATGTATAATAAAATGTTGAGTGAAATTATTGACTCATTTAACTTCTAAAAATTTAGTGATAGCTGTAACATACTTTAGAGGTTAATAATAATCACAACAGTGGGATTAGTAAGGTAAGTTATGTATGTACTTTGGAATTGAGTATATAGAATTTTCACAATATTAGTATAGTTGTTCTTATGCTTATAATATGCTCAAGCTGAGTATAGAAGGGGACTGTTACTTTGCAGTTACTAAAAGTGCTATAATCCATCATGACCCTGTAAGTTTTGGGGGAACAGAGAATTTTATCTTTTTCTCACTACTTTATCCCCGGCTTCCTAGAATGGTGCTTCCCTCATAGTAGGTGCTCAGTAAATACAGGCAATTCATGGGTTATGAAAAAGATAGGTTCTGAAGGTTTTTGCTCTTAGGTCGAATTTGTATACATTTACCTATTATTTGTAATAGCCTCCATTCATAAGTGTGAGTTGTATGTAAGTTGGATGTTTGAAACTTAGGTACTCCTTATAATTTGTTGGATTAATGGATAATAGGCACTGTATTAGAATTTGATCATTTTATAATTTGTATAAATTGCAGGCATACCTCACAGACACTATGGGTTCAGTTTCCACTGAATACCACTGCAATAAAACAAATACTGTATAAAGCAAGTCACACAAACTCTTTGGTTTCCTGGTGCATTTAGAAGTTAGGCTTATGCTATATAGTTGTCCCTTGAACAACATGGGGGGAAAAAGAGTGCCAACCTTCTGCACAGTTGAAAATCCACATATAACTTTTGACTCCTCCAAAACTTTGCTAATAGCCTATTGTTAACTAGAAGCCTTATATAACATGAACTGTTGATTAATATGTATTTTATATATGTATTATATACTGTATTCTCACAATACAGTAAGCTAGAAAAATGTTACTAAGAAAATCAGAAAGAGAAAATAAAAACATATTTATTATTCATTAAGTGGGCCATCATAAAAGGCTTCATCCCTGTCTTCATGTGCAGAAAGCTGAGGAAGAAGTTGGCCTTGCTTTTTCTGGTGGCAGCAGTGGAACAGGTAAAGGTGGAAGGAGAGGCAGACACAGTGTTAACTTCTATTGAAAATTCACGTGTAAGTGGGCCTGCACAGTTCCACAGTTCCTGTATTGTTTCAGTCAATTGTACTATAGTCTATTAATAAGGATTATCTAAAAAATGATGTCTGACAGTTAAGTTCATGAACGCCTCCCTCGAGAAAGTGCCACATACCTCACGGGGGATTATCCTTACCGTTACCTTCAAAGTACCCCCCCCCCCCCCAGCTTGGAAGCTATGGGCAGAAGCCAGTGCTTAGTCCACTCTTCAGAGCACTTCTGGAACTCTTTCTGGAATGGCCATCAGTAAAGCTTGATGTATTGAATGTCATCAAAGTGTCTTCCTTTCGATATTTCCTTTATCTTTGGGTAAAGAAAAAAGTCAATGGGGGCCAGATCAGGTGAATAGGGAGGATGTTCCAATATAGTTATTTGTTTATTGGCTAAAAACTCTATGACAGTGGTTTGTCAGCTGGTGCATTGTCATGATGCAGGAGCCATGAGTTGTTGGTAAAATGTTCAGGTGGTTTTTATCTTTTTCGCAAATCCTTTTCATCACTTCCAAATGGTAACGTTGTAAACTTGGTTAACTATTTGTCTTGTTGGCACAAACTTATAATGAATAATCTTTCTAATATCAAAAGAGACTAGCAACATTTATTTGACTCTTGATTTAGACTGAACTTTTTTGGTCCTGGAGAATTGGCTGACTTCCATTGTGCATTTTGATACTTTGTTTTCAGGGTATTACTGGTATACTCATGTTTCATCACCAGTGGTAGCACATCCTAAAACAACATATTGCCTCTCCAAAAGGTCTTGGCAAACTTGGATTCTTCTTTGCTTTTGTTCATCGGTGAGCTCTTTCAGGATCATTTTTGCACACACCTTTCTCACGCCAAGATTTTTAGCTAATATTTTTTGTTTCTCTGTTGGTGTTTACTCTGCTATGCTTCTCAGAGTAAGCTGATGATTTTGACACACAGTTTGATGAATTTTAGCCTTGCTTTCGTCAGTTCTACTTGTTATTGGCCACCCTTGCTTCTCTTAATGACACTTTCTCTTCCCCTCAGAAAAACATTTAATCCATTTGTACACCCCGTTTTCTTCATGACATTATCCCCATAAACTTCAACTAATATGTCCCTGATTTCACTTCCACTCTTGCCAAGTTTAACAAGAAATTTAATGTCTGTTTGTTGCTCTGATTCAAACTGACATTCCCCTGACGCACATACAACAGCAGTAATGAACAGCACTCAGCAAGGCACCTTCGCATGTCCCCATGAACACAGCGGTGAGACCTTGATATACCAAGCTTATGAAACCTTGCCAAGCTTTTTGTACTGTGCTGCCAGTGTAAGCACCTGGTGGCAAGGTTGAGAACTTAATTATTAGACTATAGCAACTATAGCTTAATTAAAAAATACTTTATTACTAAAAAGTGCTCATAATCTAAGTCTTCAGTGAGTCAGAAGATTCTCAGTGGCATGTGGTGCTGCTGTTTGATAGCATTTTACCCACAGTAGAATAGCTTACAAAATTGAAGTCAGACCTCTAAAAACCTGCTGCTGCTATACCGACTAAGTTTATGGAATATTTTGAATCCTTTTTTGCCATTTCAGCGTTAACAGCATTTTCTCCAGGTGTAGATTCCATCTTCAGAAACCACTTTGGCTCATCAAAAAGAAATAACTCCTCATCCATTAGAGTTTATTATTAGATTGTAGCAATTTGGGCACATCCTCTGGCTCTGTAGTTAGTCTTGCTATTTCTGCCACATCTGCAGTGACTTAACTCTATGGAACCCCACAAAATCATTTATGAGAGCTGGAATCAGCTTCTTCCAAACTCCAGTTAATGTTGCTATTTTGACCTCTTCCCATGAATCACAAATGTTCTTAATGCTATTTAGGATGGCGAATCCTTTCCAGAAGGTTTTCAGTTTACTTTGCTGGGATCCATCATTGGAATCATTACTGACATAAGCTATATAAAATGTACTTTTTAAATACAGGACTTGAAAATCAAAACAACTCCTTGATTTATGAGCTGCAGGACAGATGTTGTGTTAGCAGACGTTAAAACTATATTAATCTTTACATCTCTGTCTGAGCTCTTGGGTGAACTAGGTTGTTGTTAATGAGCAGTAATATTTTGAAAGGAATCTTTCTCTGAGCATTAGTTCTCAGGAGTGGGCTTAAAATATTCCATAAACTATGCTATAAACAGATGTACCATCATCCAGGGTTTGTTCCATTTCTAGAGCAAAGGCAGAATATACTAAGCCTAATTTTTAGGCCCCGAGCTTTGGCTTCAGTTTAAAGTTACCAGCTTTTTAACTTCTAAAAAGAGTCAACTTTTCCTTTGAAGCTTTTAAGCCAGAGGCTCACTAGCTTTGAAAGTCCTAGATGGCATATTCTTCCAACATAAGGCCGTTTTATCTGCATTGAAAATGTGTTGTTTAATGTAGTTACCTTCATCAGTTATTTTACCTATATCTTCCACGTAACTTGTTTCAGTTTTTATATCAGTACTTGCTGCTTCACTTGCACTTTTATGTTAAAAAGGCAGCTTTTCTCCTCAGACCTCATGAACTAATGTCTCCTAACTTCCAGCTTTTCTTTTGCAGCCCTTTCACCTCTCTCAACCTTCATAGAATTGAAGAGACCTAAGATTTTGCTCTGGGTTAGGCTTTGACTTAAGGGAGTGTTGTGGCTAAAGTGATCTTTTATCCAGATCACTAAAATTTTGTCTGTCAGCAATGCTTACCATTCTTGTGTTCACCGGAGTAGCACTTTTAACTTCTTTCAAGAACTTTTCTTTTTCATTTCCAGCTTGTCTGGCTATTTGGTCCAGAGGCCTGGCTTTCAGCCTGTCTTGGCATGCTTTCCTCACTAAGCTTAATCATTTTAAAGAGAAAGACCTGTGGACTTTTTCACTTCAACACCTATGGGCCATTGTAGGGTCATTAATTGGCCTGTTTTCAATATTGTGTCTCAGAACAGGAAGGCTCTTGGAGAAGGAGAGACAAAGGAATGGCCAGTTAGTGGGGCTATCAGTACACACACAACATTTATCTATTAAGTTTGCATTGTTTGTGATGCTCCAAAGTAATTATAAAAGTAACATCAAAGATCACTATAATGGATAAAATAATGAAAATATTTGAGATATTGAAAAAAATTACCAAAATGTGACATGGTGACATAAAGTGAGCAGATATTGTTGGGAAAATGGCACCAGGAGACATGGCTCAAATTGCGGTTGCCACAGACCTTCATTTTGTACAATAGCAAAATATATGCAAAGCATAATGAAAGGAGGTTATGCCTATATTGGATTTCTATTAGAAGTTTCTTAATGCTGTCAAGTTTCTAGGTTTATGTGCTAACATTGGAACTTGAAATACTATATTTTATTATAGTCCTTAGCAGAATTCCAGAGAATATTTCTAGATTATGTGATATGTATAATTACATCTTTGAAAATCTAAAATCCTGTGTTAATACTTACTCTTACACATTTCAGGAAGACAAACTTGTGCTTGAGAGCCAGCTGATCCTAGCTACAGCTGAACCACTATGTCTTGATCCTTCTATAGCAGTAACTTGCACTGCAAACAGACTGCTCTATAATAAGCAAAAGATGAACACTCGCCCAATGAAAAGGTAATTGCCATTGTGGAGGGGTGAACCAAGAGACACATCTGTGACAAGTAGCTCTAAATTTTACTATTTATGTATAATAAATACACATATTCTATCTATAAAAAACTTTTCTTTCAGAGTTTAAGTGCTCTGATTTTTTTAAAAATTGAAATAGGATTTTTAATAGCCTTGTGTAGTATTTTTTTATGTATTGTGATTTAATGTTCTCTGCTTTGTACTGAAGTGATGAATTTTCTGTAGTCTTGCAGTCTTCTCAGTTTTATAGTCTGTTCACCAAAAAGGTAGAGAAGCTGGAAGAGATCTGATATGAACAGAAAGAGTAATTTCTTCAATAATTTTAGTAAAGAATAATCCATTAGGAAATTCATAATTTCCTAGAATTTGGAAAAATATGATCACAGTTTTAGAAGTCGGTTTACAACTGTCTTTTATAACATGGTAATTTGTCTTTAAATGTTTTAGCTATCTCTTCTCTAATAAAATAGAAGAGTACTTATTAATTTGGACTGCAGTTATAGTTGACTGATCGTTAAGTATTCTTTAATTATTTGGGTTGCCCACTTTGGAACTTCTTTGAATCTGAAGAGACTTGAGAAACTTAGCCCTTTTTTAAATTCCATAATGTATTATATGAATAGTATATTCAGAGGAAAAGGTATTATACCTTTGGAAATAATGGAAGAGTTCATCTAGGATTCATCACAGCCCTGTAAAGTCTTCTTTTACCTCTTTTTCATTCCTGCTGTTCAGTACCTTATACCAAGCTACTATCATCTTCATCTCGACTTCTGAAATAAACTCCTAGTTGGTCTCCCTGCTTCCACTTTTGCTTCCTATCTATTCACCATGTTAATAAACTAGAGTAATCTTTTAAAAACTTTCAAACCATATCCTGCATCCCTTATTTAAAGTACTCTAAAAGTATAGCATTTTACGTTAAATCTAAACATTGCCATTGTTCTGCAAGGCCATT
This sequence comes from Galagoides demidoff, assembly GCA_963574575.1. NCBI lineage: Eukaryota > Metazoa > Chordata > Mammalia > Primates > Galagidae > Galagoides > Galagoides demidoff. The sequence continues at coordinate 3,928 of CAUYQV010176914.1, read as the reverse complement.
GCCTTGTGTCTGACCTTATCTATTATGCGAACTCTGATGCTTTAGTCACACTTATCTTTTTTCTATTTTTGAAGCAACCCAAATTTATTCCTTCCTCAGCATCTCAAATATTCATTCCCTGGTTTTTCAAAATGGTTCTCCTCCCCATGTCCTGCCCTATACCTCTGTCCCATTTACAGCTCCCACCCCCCACTCCCCTTGTGGTTTTCCCCAGTATTCACTGTGAGGACCTCTTCAGACTCCTGGAGGTAAAGCTTCCAAGTTATGAGTGTCCAACAACTGGGTACCCTTGGGGTTTTTGATCTCTCAGACTTGTCCATGCTGAGTCTTTAGCAATTCATGTTATACTTTGGTTCCCCTACTTAGCACTGGTTTCTAAGGACATTTACCCTTATGAGTTTCTGCTCCAGTGAGCCATAGTGCTCTCCATTCACTTGTTGGTCACTCTAGATTGGGGGGCAGTAGTTCGCCCTGTGACTCCATGTCTATGATGGTGTTAAGAATTGCTAATTTTTCAGTTTATTCTGTGTTTTACTTAGCTATTTTTTGTTGTTGTTGCAGTTTGGCTGGGCCGGATTTGAACCCGCCACCCTTGGTATATGGGGCTGGCGACCTACTCGCTAAGCCATAGGCACTGCCCAGTGTTTTACTTCTTAAAATGGAGTAGCAATTTCAGAGTTTCATATGCCAGATTGGTTGGACACCAGAAGTTGTCTCCCCTCATTACCGCTGCAATCTTTCTATAGCTAGTTTCTCCTCATCATTCCTGTCTTAGCTTACATGTGATTTCATCAGAGTTCTTTAATTCCCTTTCTTCCTTTCACTAATGTTATCCTCCCTATCCTTTAACCGCATTACTCTTGTTTTCACTTACTGCTTATTGCCATCTGAAGTGTCAAATTATCCGTTTACTTGCAAATGTCTCTTTCCCTTCTGGACTGTTACCTTATTTCACCAGTGTCTCTAGCACTTTGCTTGGCGTGTGGTAGTGTTCTATAAACATTTGTGATTTAATTATATGTTATGTTTTGGGCGTCCTCCTTTTAAACCCACATATATATGATGAGTATCTTTTATTAACTTTGTTTAGTTCTAATCTTCAGGTGTTTCAAGAGATATTCCAGGTCGTCTCTGAATCGGCAGCAGGATCTGTCTCAGTGTCCTCCACCTCCTCAACTGAGATTACTTGATTTCTTAGAAAAAAGAAAGGAAAGAAAAGCAGGTCAGCATTATGACCTCAAAATTTCTAAAGCAGGAAATGTAAGTAGGTATTTTTTAAATCTTATTGTTAAATCAAAAAGCTTGCTTTATTTTGAATTTTCTGTGTATTCATACTGTTTGTAATTTTTCAGTGTGTAGATATGTGGAAACGGAGTCCCTGTAATTTGGCCATGCCTTCTGAAGTGGACGTGAGTCAGTTTATGAACTTTTATACAAGGTTTTTAATTACATTCTATGATTAGGTAGTTCATACTTTAAGAAAACAAAGTATACTTAATTTATACTTAATTCTTTTAAAAACAAAATGACTTTTTTCAAAAATTCAGCTGCTCATTTTTGGAAGCACATTAAGTTATATAGGAACATCGTACAAGGGTACATGTGAAATTTACTAGGTGTAGAATATAAATGTCTTAACGTAATAACTAAGAAAATGCCGTGAAGGCTGTGTTAACCAGTTTGATGAAATTATTTCAGATTATTTCAAACGAGCACATTGTACCCCATGATTGCATTATTATACACAGCTATGATTTAATAAAAAATAAATAAAAAGTTATATAGGAACATCTAATAATGCTTCTTTTATCAAACTGTTTAATAGATTCATAATACTGGAACAGTGACCAAGATTAAGATCCTCAGGTCATATTCTAATGCTTGAACTATAAATGTTTGAAGACAGGAGAGGGATATTCTGCTAAGAGGTCCTATAATTTATTTTCCTGTTTTTCTCCCTTTTTTTTTTTTTGGCCAGAGCTGGGTTTGAACCCGCCACGTCTGGCATATGGGACCCGTGCCCTACTCCTTTGAGCCATAGGTGCCGCCCCTCTCCCATATTCTTATTATTCACTCAACTCTTGACAGTTTAGTTATTTTAACAGATTTATTGTTTTTTTTTTCCAGTCTAGCACATACACTATTCTTACTATCTGTAAGTTTTCAAAAATATGCAAAGCACAAAGCCAAAAACATTAGTAGACTGTATATACCACTCAAGGAAGTAAGCCATACTATCTTTTGGCAGAACTTCAATGTATGTATTAATCACCTGGAGAGCTTGTTAAATTATAGATTCTCTTGCAGCAAGTCTGGTATTTTTTACAGGTGCCTAAGTAAGTATAAAATACTCTTATGATCGTGGTTGCCAGTAAAGATGAGAACATTTGATTCAGATGCTTGGAACATATGGCATATATAGCTAGAAAGTAGAAAAGGTTCAGAAACTGATATCAAATTTAGTATTATATCTTATGTTTTCTCTTTAATTGTCCCCATTATTAGCATGACAACTCCTGTTCCATTAAAAGGTTTGCCAAAAGGAAAGGATCTTAGTTCATAATATATATCCGACATTTTACTTTTCCTAAAGGAAGAGCTCTTAAAGGACAAATGAGATGTCAGCTTATGGGAAAAAAAAACAGAAAAAAAAGAGGCACCATCTCGAAAAGCCAGCTGTGTTTATTACATTTATTTAATTTTGTTATTAAAATTTTATTTTTTTTAACTTTTATAACTTTATTTAAAGGAAATAATCAAAGTTGTATGCAATATGAGGATGGTTTAGTGTAGTGTTGCTGATAGCAAAAATAACATAAAAATAGAAATAGCCTAACCTAAATTTCAAATAATAAATGGGGTTGGGGGGAGGATAATACCCTTTTTTTGTTTGTTTGTGCACATTTATGGGGTACCTATGAAATTTTGTTGCATGTACATAATATGTAGCAGTGATCAAGCCAGGATATTCAGGGTGTGTATACATTACATTTTTGTTAAGTATAGCAGTCCTACTGTTAACAAATATTGAATTTTTTCCTTTTGTCTTAAACATGCTTATACCCTATAACCTGCTTCTCTACATCTCTCCCCTCCTTCTACTCACCCTTTCTACTTGCTGCTGTCTATTTTAAAGTTACAACTAAACTTACCAGAGGAGTTTTATACTTAAGCTTAAGTATTAGTGATATTAGTGATTCAAGAATTCTTGTGCTAGTAAATATATCATATTGTTGAGTTACATATGAGGTTCTTCTCTTTGGTTAGAATACTGATTCCATTTTATTTGGTGTCTCTTGATTTGCTTTGATTGATTAGGTGGAGAAATATGCTAAAGTAGAAAAGTCTATCAAATCTGATGACTCACAACCAACAGTCTGGCCAGCCCATGTAAGATCGTTGCTTGTGTTTCCAATGATGCTGTGTCTGTCTATCCTGGGATCTGAATTTATTGTTGAACATAAAGTACAATTGTTGTAGTTTAGGACCTTTTTTTTAAAAAAGGATTATATGGGGTTTCATGAATTACAAAATGCAACTTTCTTATTTTAATACAAAATTATGGTTTCTGTTTTAAAGAGCAATTTTAAAATTCTAGGTACATATATATTTATACTTCATAGTATATGTTAACACTTTATTAGATTTAATTTTTGTTTTGGTTTGCATATTGGTAGTTTGTTTTCTGCTTCAAATTATTAAATTCTTCTGGCTCGGCGCCTATGGCTTAATCAGCTAAGGCGCCAGCCACGTACACCTAAGGTGGCGGGTTCGAATCCCCAGCCCAGGCCCGCCAAACAACAATGATGGCTGCAACCAAAAAATGGCCAGGGGTTGTGGCGGGCGCCTGTGGTCCCAGCTACTTGGGAGGCAGAGGCAGGAGACTCGCTTGAGCCCAGGAGTTGGAGGTTGCTATGAGCTGTGATGC
>CAUYQV010176913.1:0-11101 GCA_963574575.1 Galagoides demidoff | reverse complement strand
GCCATTTTTTGGTTGCAGCCATCATTGTTGTTTGGCGGGCCCAGGCTGGGGATTCGAACCCGCCACCTTAGGTGTACGTGGCTGGTGCCTTAGCCACTTGAGCCACAGGCGCCGACCCACAAACTAGACTTTAAAAGCACTTTGTGGTTTTCACTGCAAGGCAGCTTTTTCTCATTGCAGTTCTCATACTTTCTAAGAAGTTCAATCATTCTATATCCAATCTAATGCTATTCTCTATCAGTCGCACATTATATTCACTAGAGCAGTACTGTGGGTGGAAAAACAAACCCAAAGTGCTTTTTCTATTCTATCACTCAGCAATCAAAAGACTTCCGTGACCAAATGTGTGGTGGTTTCTCCCCATGCACCAAGCAAGCAATCAATTCTAAAGTGAACACTAGCTGGGTGTCCTCCCATTAAATTCTGACTCTGTCTACCTGGAGATAGCACCAAATCCTACAGGTTGAGGGCTCAATCCCCAGGCTTGGCCCCTCTCCCCAGTTCAGATGCCATTTGCAAGCCCAGTTTGTTTAATCTGTGTTTCTGACCTACTAGCTATAAATTAGGTCCCACAGCTTCCTTGTTGGGTTCAATTAATTTGCTGCAGTGGCTCTCAGAACTCAGGGGAACCTGTTTGCCAATTTATTATGAAGCATATTACAGATGAAGAAATGCATAAGGCCAAGTGTATGGGAGGGGCATGGAGTTTTCATTCTCCCCCTTACACCAACCCAGGCTCATCCCCCTCAGGAACCTCCTTGTGTTCAGCCATCTAGAAACTCTTCTTTTTGGCCTTTTATGGTGACTTCATTGGATAGGCACAATTGCCAAATGTGACAGGACATAAAGGGTTTGATCTAGCCCTAAAAAATTGAGAAGGGAAACCTGGCAAGGCCTGTCTTTTTCTTGCTGGCCTCTGTGCAGCACTCTTTCCTCCAGGGTATGGGGCATGCTTTCCAGCTGGAATGGGGACCTATAATCACATAAGGCCAGTCAGAGAATTTATGGCCAGCTCTAAGACAGAAAGGCAGATGAAGTCTGCTTTGAGGAGAAAGAGGAGCAAGTGAAAGGAGGGCAAAACATCAAAATCAGAAACTCTGTTTTCTGATCATCTTCTGAGGCCTAAAGCACTCAGCATTATACCCAGGGCTTTGGGAGTTATCAGCCAGGAACCATGGACAAAGAGCAATATATATCATAATATCACAAGTCTCAGTAGAGGAAGCAGTTCTAGAAATATACTAGTACAAATTGTAGATCTTTGCCTGTAATCCTAGTGCTCTGGGAGGCAGAGGCAGGTGGATTGCTTGATGTCAGGAGTTCGAGGCCAGCCTGAGGAAGAGTGAGACCCTGTCTCTACTAAAAATAGAAAAACTAGCCAGGCATCATGGCGGATGCCTGTAATCCCAGCTACTTGGGAGGCTGAAGCAAGAGGATTGCTTGAACCCAAGAGTTTGAGCTTGCTGTGAGCTATGATGCCAGGGCACTCTACCCAGGGCAGCAGAGTGAGATTCTGTCTCAAAACAAAACAAAACAAACCCGAATTGTAGATTTTATTTTTATTTTGTGGAGCAACAATTTAATCTGAGTCTTTTAAAATAAATTTAAAACTTTAAATGAGGCAATGACACAACCAAAGAAAACTTTTGCTTTAGGTTTTTCAGTTTTCCTTTTTCCATGGAGTTGACCTCCAAGAAGCTCCTGAGCTGCTCCATTGTTTGAATCCTCCAGAGCTCCTTGCTCAACCTTCTGTGGAGAAACTCATGGGGAAAGTGATTCCTCCAGTCCTTAGAAGAGGACATCAGGTCTCTTTTTATATGAAACACTATAAATGCTCTCCAAAGACGATGTGATTAAAATTAGGTATATCATTATTAATCCCCATTTTTCAGAAGTGACTTATAGATTATTTTAGCTTTTTTTTTTTTTTTTTTTGAGACAGAGCCTCTAGTGGTCACCCTGGGTAGAGTGCTATGGCATCATAGCTCACAGCAACCTCCAACTCCTGTGCTCAAGCAATTCTCCTGCCTCTGCCTCCTAAGTAACTGGGACTACAGGCGCCCTCCAAAATGCCGGGCTATTTTTTTTGTTTGTTTTGGTTGCAGCTGTCATTGATGGGCCCGGGCTGGATTCCAACCCGCCAGCTCAGTTGTATGTGGCTGGTGCCTTAGCCGCTTGAGCCACAGGTGCCGAGCTAGATTATTTTAGTTTTATTTGTAATTACATTCCCATGTAACACTGGCCAAAGAGAGCCAGGCACAGGCACTTTGAGACCTAAATCCCAGTAAGTCTTCTGTACTGTAGTCTCAGCTACTCAGGAGGCTGAGGCAAGAGAATCCTTTGAGCCCAAGAATTTGAGGTTGCTTTGAGCTGTGACACCATGGCACTCTACCAAGGGTGACAAAATAAGACTGTCTCAAAAATCAAACAAACAAGTCTTCCTAGAGCCATATGACACAGTAGTGACCTACTACGCATGGCTTGGGAAAAGCTCCCTGGGGCAAGGATTGCTCTAAAGGTCCCACATCCTGAGGCTTAGCTGAGACCTTCATTTGGGTGGGTGATAGTGCTGTGGCTGTCATGTCCCTGATGTGTTTCTTCAAGATGTATAATGTATTTAAGCCCCAGTGAACTCTGACCTGGCCTTGCATGTTTTTCTTTAATGAAAGATGTCAGCTATTATGTGATAAGTCAAAACATTTCCTGTAGTGTCTTCCCTGTGTTTTAAATCCTGGATTCTAGTTACCTTTCTGAGAATCTGAGCTGAGATTTTCATTGTTCCTTTCAGACGAAAAAGGACTAAAATAAGGAAAAAAACAAAGTACACCATCCTGGATAACATGGATGAACAGGAAAGAATGGAACTAAGGCCCAAGTATGGTAAGACAGTCTGCAGGATGATTTTCTGGTACCTTTAATCCAGTATTTGCCTGACAGTTAACTTGGGTTAACTAGGGTTAAAAGGAAAAATAAATGATAGCACATTTTGATTGAGTGTTTGCCATTTGCATCACATAGTTTAGTATCAGGGCTCAAAGTGCTTTAGGTTGCATTATCTCTTCTACTTTTCTCATAAAATTCACTCATCCTTCTGACATTCCCATTCATATTTATAGAACCCCCATTCCTGTTACCCCCACTCTAGCCGCCCCATCTTGCCAGTCTTTTGCCCTCTGTGCTCACCATTATCATCACCACCTAGTTCAGACCCTTAGAATCTCACCTCTAAACTGATAGTAATAACAAGAATAGTTAGCAGGTATTTAATGTTTAATATGTACTAGGTACTTTCAAAGTACTTTCTCCATTTAATTCTAATCCTACCAATAGCTCTATGAGTTATGTACTATGATTATCCCCATTTTATAGAAGAGGAAACTGAGGCAAAGTGAAGTTAGCAACTTCCCAAGTAGCAGAGCTGGTGAGTGCCAAAGGCAGATTGGAGCAGGTCACCTGCTCTGGAGCTGGGCTCTCCTCTACCCTGCACTGCCTCTGCCTTGGTCCATTTGGGTGGCTATAGCAAAAAACTAGTCTGGGTGGCTTATAAACAACAGATATTTACTGGAGGCTGGAATGTCCAAGATCAAGGGACTGGCAGAATCAGTGTCTGGTGACAGCCAGTTTCTCATAGATGGCCCCTACTCACAGAGGCAAGGGAGTCTGTGCAGCCTCTTTTATAAGGGCATTCATCCCATTTGATCACCTCCCAAAGGTGCCACCTCTTAGTCCTATCACCTTGAGGGTTAGGTTTCAACACAGACATTCAGACCATAGCAGCTTCTATGTCCACAGTCTACTCTCAGTGGGCTCTGTTTTTGCCATATCCTACACACTGTGGTTTTATTAATACCTTAGAACAACATTTTAATAATGTCATTCCTCTCCTTATAGGATAAAATCCAAACCTTATGGTTTGCTTTGTATTCATGTACTTTTTCAAGAGGTCCCAGCCTCTCTCTCCGTCTCCAGCTCCTCATTTGTTATTTCCTACATGAATCATTTGCTCCAATCAGACTTGTTTTCTCTAAATATTTCTGGATGCCTCTGCATACCTCATGCCCTTCTCCTGTCCTGTCCAAATTCTCTTTCTTCAAACCCCATCTACGTAATACATCACCGAGGCAGTCCCAGATATGAGTTTGTGCTTATTTTCTCTTGATTACTATAGGATCTATTTTTTAATTTCTTGCCTGTTATGAGCCATCTACTCAGGACTTTGTCTTGAATCCTTGGTTAGACACTTTAAATTCTTTGAGAGCAGAGATCTTGTACCTATTCTCTCTCTTACTTTGACCCCAGTGATCAAAAATTCTACCAAAAATATTTGAACCAAATAGTAAAATCACAAACCTTTAATTTATTTGGTGATCACTCTGGGCTAAATGTTGGGTCAAGAGCTTTATATGTACTATTTCACTTAATCCTCCCCCTAAGCCCAGGGGGTGGATGCTTTGTTACTTCCCAACTTCACAGAGGAGGAAACTGAAAGCTCAGGTTCACACAGTTGATGAGTGACAAAGCTGGGGCTCAAGCCCAGGGGTAACACCAAAGCCCTTTTTATTTCTCGCTAGGAAACCCAAACGCCTTCTGTGTTGTCAGTAAGATGGCTTGGAAGGTGCAGGGAGCACACCTCCATTGCTTTCATATGACCTGCAGCTGGGAGCGAACACCAGCGTTTCTCCTCAGAGGCTTCTGTCTGCTTCTCTGCAGGTATCAAGCACCGGAGCACAGAGCATAACTCCAGCCTGATGGTGTCTGAGTCTGAGTTTGACAGTGACCAGGACACAATCTTCAGCCGAGAAAGGATGGAGAGGGGGAATTCAAAGGTTTCCATGAATGGCTCTGTCAGAAACGGAGCTTCCTTCAGTTACTGCTCAAAGGACAGATAATGGAGTGGTCTGGTGTAAAATGCAGGGACCCCACAGGCACCCTTGAATCCAGGACCAGTCAGTGGAAGTTAAAACATAAAACTGACTCTTGTTAGGACAGCGCATTGATGCCCTCTCACAGTGGTTGGGTGTGTGCCATGTATATTAAAAGACCTGTTTTCTTGGGGTTTTCAAGGCACAAATCAAAAATATTGTTCATTAAACTGTGATGCTTGTTAATAAGAATGTAGGCTGGGTAAAATGCTAAGGAATATACTTAAAAGAGTTTTGTGGTTTTGTAGCTGTTATGATATTATATTGCTCCTATTAAAATAAAGATTAACACCTGTTTCTACTTATAGACCTTTAGGGAAGGTGAGTTAAATAAGGATGGGGACCTGATTTCTCTCTCAGTAGCTGTGGTTGCCTTTAAGGACAACTTTCTAAACATAGTTTGTCTCAAAGGACCTGCAGAGTCAGATGACTGTGTATATTAAATTAGCTTATCTGAGAGGCATGGGGCCTCTTCTGTGTAGGTGACCAGAGGGTTTTCTGTGCCCCAGGTTTTCTGTACTCACAAACTCAGAGCAAAATCCTCCTATTTTACTCCTGTGCTATGACTAACCACCCCTTCTATGTTCTCTCTGGAGGGCAGCTCTTGGCATTACAGGAGTTAAGAATTGTATTCTAAGAACTGAGGTAATAGAAAGGAAGGAGGAGTTTCATGCATTGTAGGTTAAAAGCCAAAGGTAGCATTATATCATTGTTTATCTTTTTTTCTCCTCTAAGAAAAACTACACTGAGGCCTTGCTTAGCCCCAGTTTACATTAAACACAGAAGTGATGGTTCATTCCTTAAACATTTATTGAGTACCTACTGCAGGCCATGCATTTGGATTTCCATTTACAGAGATAAGGATTCAGCAACTGTGCTATGCTCCAAGATTCTGAAACACAGTCTTAATTAGGATAGTATGGTTGTGAGACTCTGGGCCCTTGCAGATACTTCCCATGATAATAACTGCATGTAGACATGCTCAATTCATATGTTTAAAAAATACATTTATTTATTAAACAATTTTTCTACCAAGTAAATCTTACTTCAAACATATGAAAAAAGCCACTCTAGATCAATTAAGTGGAGTTAGTTGTAGCCTGTCACATTGATTGGTTCACGGTGGTTCCCATCCAACCTTGGTCCTGAGGCTGGTGCCCTTGGTGGTGCCCCTAGTGTTCTTTGTGAGAAGATTAGAATGAGAGAGAGAAGCAGTGTTGTGGCATCTAATGTGACCACACCTACTAGGTGTGGTAGCTTGTACCTGTAACATGTAATTCTATCACTTTGAGAGGACCAAGGCAGGAGGATTGCTTGAAGCCATGAGGTCCAGACCCACCTGAGCAACATAGCAAAATCGCATCTCTATAAAAAGTTTAAAAATTATCGGGGCATTGTGGCAAGTGTCTGTAGTCCCTGCTACTCAGGAAGCTGGGGTAGGATGATCCTCAGGCCCAGAAGTCTGAAGTTGCAGCGAGCTATGATGACACCATTACACTCTAGCTCAGTGGTTCTCAACCTTCCTAATGCTGCAATGTATTTTCATTGTTCAAAATGGGTCTCAACCCACAGGTTGAGAACTGCTGCTTTAGCTCAAGAAGCAGAGCAAGACTATCTCAAAAAAAAAAAAGTGTGACCACACTTGAACAATATCACTTTCCACAATGTTTGCATAAAACATGAGGAAAACTGGAACCGCATTGCTGATTAAACCATCAAGGCAAATGTGACAGAGAAAATGCTTATACCCGTGGGCTTTAAAAAAAAATGAAGCTTTCAGGTGTTTTTGTCATCTCCAGGAATATTCTTCCTCTTGGTACCATTTTTTTTTTTAATTATTGTGCTTTACTGGGGAATGGCAGAACTGAAAAGTGTCATTTAAAAAATTTCTTTACTAATGCCTACACTTTCTGGATAGCTAATCAGTTTAATACTGTCTATAGTGTTAGAAGGAAAATGTGATGCTTTTTACACCAGTATTTCGCTTCATAAACCTAGAATCTACTCTGCTTGGCAACCAGGATTATCTTATTTTTGTGCACAACTGGAAATTTCTGGCATTGAGGATACCAGTCCAAATATGAAGTCATTGAGCATAAGGATGAAGGGAGTGAACATTTATCCCTTTATGAACATAATAGATGCACTTACATACTCATTTGATCCCTATAATTAACCCTGAGGAGGATGCTATTACTCTCATGTTGCAGAGGCTAAGTTGTTTGCCCAAAGTCATAGCCAATAAGTAGTGGATCTGGGAATTAAATGTAACTTTTTGAAACTGGAAAGTTCTGCGAGTCCTGTTTTCCTCTACCCAAAAAAACTCCTTGCCCAGGCCAAAGAAGGGCAAATTCTTGGGGACCTTTTGGACCACCTGAAAGTTCTCTTCCTAGAAGTAGGAAGAATTCCTTTATGATGGGTCCCAAGAGAGCAAAAGACAAAGGAGAGGTTGCCTGCCTACTCTCTCCAGTCAGATCACATCTGGACCCCTCCCTCCAGATGTGCAGTGTGCTTCTGCCACTCCTTTTCTGTCACTGGCCATCTCAGCCTGACTGCTCTGATCCTTGATTCCAGAAGGAATTGAACATTACAGTAGTGGTCAGAAAGTAAGTCATCTCTTGTTATCCCACTTTTCATTGGAGGACCATAGCACAAGGTGGAGTGACTAGCTAGCATCCTTCATCATGTACCACTTATCAGTAGGGTTCTCTGGGAGATAAAAGAGCCTAAGAGATTTGGACTCATGGAAAAAAATGGGCCCAAGAATATAGGAGGGGGCATTTATAAGGTTAGCAGGTTAACAAGACTCTTAGTTGCTGATTTAGATTCGATGAAGGAGGATTTAAACCCATCGCACTAAGAGACTATTTGTTTGACTAACAACATCCCTGACTGTTGTTGTAGCTCACTTGTGAAATCCCAACACGTGGAGAGGCTGAGGTGGGAGAATTACTTGAAGCCAAGAGTTTGAGATCAGCCTGGGCAACATAGTGAAAGTCATCCCCTAATCTCTACAATATATATTTTTTTAATTAGCTGTAGTCCCATCTACTTGGGAAGCTGAGGCAGGAGCATCCCTTGAGCCCAGGAGCTTGAGGTTGCAGTGAGCTATAATCATGCCACTACATTTTAGCTCACGTGACAGACTAAGACCCTCCCCCCAAAAAACTCCCAAACAAAAAAAAAGAACCTCCTAAAAAACATCCAATGAGGCAAGAAAATCCAATGTACCACTTAACGGGCCAATGACGCCATCCTTGTGGACAGGGAGAAGAGGAATACTACTGTTCTTGTGTGTTCCCAGTCTATCATGGACTCTGTTTTATTTCTTGGTTTTATTTTTTACAACATATTGTTTCCCCCCATATGTTGACAAGGTATCATTTCTAATCTGACATTATTAAATATATGTACTAATCTGAATAAAGGTGTCTGGATTTTCTGCATTGCTTATTTGGTGGTGGTGGGGTTGTGTTTTCTTTATGCTTCCTTGTAGAGGGGTTTCCTTTGAGTATGGGTCAGCAAAATGTTGCCCCCAGCTTGTTTTTGCATATTTCAGGAGCCAAAACACGAATCTTATGTTTTCACATGGTTGAAAACAAATGTAACGTGAACTATATGAATTTCACATTTGTGCACATAAACTTTTATTGGAACACATCTACATTCATCCGTTTATGATCATCTATGGCTGCTATTGTGTTATAACAAGTCAAGTAGTTTCAACAGGGACTTTGTGCAAAGCCTAAAACATTTCTTCTCTGGCCCTTGACACACACAAAGAATGTGCAGACGCCTAGACTCACTCCCTACTTCCCCACCTTTGTGGGAATGTGTTTGGGAGGCACTGAGCAGGCTCCGTCTGGCGTGCCTGTTCGCCTCTGCTTGGGTCACTCTGTGCTGGGAATGGACTGTCTGGCCCTGCTGGGTGAGGCCTTCAGTATGGTGGTGGTGGTGGTAGTCGGTGATGAGGTTCAGGAGAATGTATTTATACCACATCCCTAATCTAGCTTTTATCAGTAATGAACCCATTTTATTTTTATTTACTTCTATTTAGCAATCTCTAACCAAATAAAAGCCATTTAAAAATAGCATAATTCACAACAAAGTGCGCATACTTAAAGAGTACAATTTGGTAAGTGAAACCATGACCACAGTCAAACTAATAGGTATGCCATGCAAAAAGTTTCCTAGTGATACTTTTTAATCTCTCCTTCCCCTGGCAATCACTACAGATTAGCTTGAATCTAAAGTTTCATAAAAATTGTGTCCCTAATACATGTCTTGATTAAGAAGTTCCCTTCTTTCCAAGCTGTTTAACTCACTCTATTAGCAACTCTTCTTTTTTTTTAAACAGACATTTATTTCTCACAGTTCTGGAGACTGGAAAATACAAGATCCACATGACAGCTGACTCAGGTCTTGGTGAGGGCCTTCTTCCTGGATCCTCTCTGTGTGCTCACATGGCCTGTTCTTGGAATGAGACAACCACTTTTTAAAAATAGAGAAATGTGTTGTTTAGGCTGATCTTGAACTCTTGACCTCAAGTGATCTTCCCACCTCAACTCCTGAAAGTGCTAGGATTATAGGTGCAAGCTACCACACTGGGCCTCTGTGAGCAACTTTCATGAAGTAAATGCTTAGTTGAGATACTGAGATGCTGGCAATGGGAACAGGACTATTGTGGTTAGTTTAAGTGGCTCTAAATCACCCTCAGTCCTATAAGAGTTTTGTATTAGTTTACTGAGAGACCAAAACTAGGCTTAGCCAAACAAAGTAAATCCTTATAATCTGAACCATGATGACTATCTGTTATTGAAACTAAGAGAATTTTAAAAACTAGTTCTTTGATGTTATAGGCTGAATTAATTGTGTTATTTCAAAATTCATATGTTAAAGGCCTAACCCCAGTACCTCAGAGGTATTTGGAGACCTTTAAAGAAGTGATTAAGTTACAATGAGTAAAATGAATCCATTAGAATGGGCCCTAATCCAGTCAGACTAGTGTTCCTGTTATAAGTGATCAGGAAATCTCGTTAGATCTGTTAGAAAAGGTTCTTGGGGTCTTAGAGTTTATGATACTACCCAGGGCCCACCTTCCAACACCTAGGAGACACCAGGAGCACACGCGGGCACAGAGGAAAGACATGTGAAAACACAGAAAGAAGATGGCTATTTACAAGACAATGGACAGAGATTTCAGGAGAAACCAAATCTGCTGACACCCTGATCTCCAACTTGCCACCTCCAGAACTGTGAGGAAATGAATTTCTCTTGTTTAAGCCATGCAGTCTGGTATTTTATCATAGCAGCCCCCAGCAAACTAATACACTGAGATAATGCTGAAATCAACCTAAAATTTAGCACAAAACTCTTTATTTTAAAGGTTCCCAAAGGGAAGTATTACCTTATTGATCTTAAAGGAAAAATGAGATCTTAAAGGAAAAAAATCAGATTAAGACCAACATTAAGACTGCAAGAGAGTGCTTGCTTTGACACCACATATACTAAAATTGGAATGATACAGAGAAGATTAGCATGGCCCCTGTGCAAGGATGACACGAAAATTCATGAAGCGTTCCATATTTTTTGGATTAAAGATTTAAACTTAAGACATGAAACCATAAAAATACTAGAAGAAAGTATAGGGAAAACACTTGAAGAAATCGGCCTGGGCGAACATTTTATGAGGAGGACACCCCAGACAATTGAAGCAACATCAAAAATACACTATTGGGACCTGATCAAACTAAAGCACTTTTGCACAGCCAAGAACACAGTAAGTAAGGCAAACAGACAGCCCTCAGAATGGGAGAAGATTTTTGCAGGTTATGTCTCTGACAAAGGTTTAATAACCAGAATCCATAGAGAACTTAAACATATTAGCAAGAAGAAAACGAGTGATCCCATCTCAGGGCAAGGGACTTGAAGAGAAATTTCTCTAAAGATCGGCGCACGGCCTATAGATACATGAAAAAAATGCTCACCATCCTTAATCATCAGAGAAATGCAAATCAAAACTATTTTGAGATATGATCTAACTCCAGTGAGATTAGCCCATATCACAAAATCCCAAAACCAGAGATGCTGGCGTGGATGTGGAGAAAAGGGAACACTCCTACACTGCTGGTGGGAATGTAAACTAATACGTTCCTTTTGGAAAGACATCTGGAGAACAC
>CAUYQV010176911.1:0-23839 GCA_963574575.1 Galagoides demidoff | reverse complement strand
ATCAAAGCAAACAGACAACCTACACAATGAGGAAGGATATTTTGAATCAGACAAAAGCTTGATAACTAGGATCTATAGAGAACTCAAATTAATCCACATGAAAAAAGCCAACAATTCCATATATCAATGGGCAAGAGACATGAATAAAATCTCCTCTAAAGAAGACAGACAAATGGCTAGCAAACATATGAAAAATGCTCATCATCCCTAATTATTAGAGAAATGCAGATCAAAACCACCCTGAGATACCATCTAACCCCAGCAAGAATAGCCCACATCACAAAATCCCAAAGCTGCAGATGCTGGAGTGGATGTGGAGAGAAGGGAACACTTTTATACTGATGGTGGGACTGCAAACTAATACAACCTTTTTGAAAGGAAATATGGAGAATCCTCAAAGAACTCAAATTAGACCTCCCATTTGATCCTGCAATTCCGTTACTGGTCATCTACCCAGAAGGAAAAAATTCCTTCTATCATAAGGACACTTGCACTAGACTATTTATTGCAGCTCAATTTACAATCGCCAAAACGTGGAAACAGCCTAAATGCCCACCAACCCAGGAATGGATTAACAAGCTGTGGTATTATGTATACCATGGAATACTATTCAGCCATTAAAAAAATGGAGACTTTATAGCCTTTGTATAAACCTGGATGGAAGTGGAACACATTATTTTTAGTAAAGCATCACAGGAATGGACAAGAATGAATCCTATGTACTCAATTTTGATATGAGGACAATTAATGACACGATGTGGGTAGGGGAAGGGGAGAGCAGAGAGTGAAAGAGGAGGGAGGGTGGGGAAAGGAAGAGCAGAGAGAGGGAAGGAGAGGGGAGTGAGGTCTTGGTGTGTGACACACCTTTTTGGGGCAAGACACAATTGTAAGTGGGACTTTACCTACTTTACCTAACAAATGCAATCAGTGTAACCTGGTTTTTTGTACCTTCGATGAATCCTCAACAATTAAAAAAAAAAAAAGGAAAAAATTTATGGGAAGAATGTTTTTCTTAAAGGTGTAACAATGATGCATGATCTAATAGCCAGACAGTATAAAACAAATAATTGATAAATGAAACTTTATTATTACAAAATTATTTTGCATTATAAAGTAAACAGAATAAGATTCCTCAGGAAAGCAAAAATGGCAAATGACATGAAGGAAAGAATGGATGCGGTCCAGCTCCATTTTAAACAGCAGAAATTTTCCAAAAGAATGGGCGAAATGTATAATAAAGACAACTACACTTGAAAAGAATCTGAGCCTCACAATATATCAAATGTGAATAAAAATAGGCTTTTGATAAGCCATGAAAATAGTCAAGTCATGAAATTTTATAACATAACTGACAGCTGAATCCCACTATTGCCACTTACTTTGTTGTACAAAGTTGCTTAGTATTTTGGAGCTTCAGGGGATTCATTTGATAAATCTGCCTAGTCTCACAAGGATCCAGGCTCCTGCCAGCGTGTCATCTATAATAAGTAGTCCCTACCTCATGGCTGGTATGTGGGTTAAATTAATTATTATATGCGAAATATTAGTCTCAATGCGTGGGCCATCATAAATACTCAATAAATGACAGGTAACCAAAAAGTTAAACATTATAAATTGGTTCAGGATGAATTTAGCTACAAATAACAGAAAATGTTAGTAGAGGTTTAAGCAAGCAGGGCTTCATTTTTCATACAGAACAAAAAGTCCAGAGGTAGGAAGTTAGTTCAGCTTCTCAAAAATGCTGTTAGGGACTCAGGTTTTTTTAAACATTGTTCTGCATTGCCTTCCGGCTGAAGCTTTCTGACCGTGTCCTCCCTGCCTAATGATTACAGCGGATGCTGTGTGTTTGCTTGTATTTAGAACAAACCTGCATTCCAGGCAGGAATCATGGGGGGGCGGGGGGACAAAAAGCCTAAAGCTTAGAGCTGGGTGTCAGCTCTCTCCTTTTTTGCCAGGAGAGCAAACCTCTCAGACCGCAAACTTGCGTCTCTGACCCAGAAATGCATCACGTGGTCATCACTGGCTGAAATGTCTCTGGAGAGTTTGTGGACGGGATTGGACTAGCCAAGCAGCAGTGTTTGCCACAAACAATGAAAAAAGAGTCAACAGACTGAGCAGAAGCTTTAACCTTTACACTTTTATTGAAATTCTTCATTGCTTTTTCACAGGAAAAAGTAATCCTTAAAAAAATAAACCTCTGGTACACTTCTCTCTCCCTCCTCTACACTCCCCGCTCCGGCACCTGCACCTGACAGAGGGAGAGCAGGAGGCAAACTCAGTAGCACTGCACTGACCTTTCAAAATCATTCTGGCACCTGAAGACCTCCATCCATTCCAATCTCCTGATAGCCCCCAGAGTCTAGGTGATATTTTTTTGTATTTGTGAGATAATAAGCAAAAGGGACCACTTCCTTCTGCCAGCGCATACATCTTTCCTTTATAATCATCTTGAGAAAACAGTAAGACAGTTGTACCTGTTCTCCACTGATTTCTTTACTAAAGTTTTCATGTTACAAATAACCACTTCAAGGACAAAGACCTGAGGAATTTCACACCTAAACACTGAATAGGAATTGGGAAAGAGTATACAGTGCAGTTTCTCACGCTGAATTTTAATCTGATTCATTTTAATCAAATAATCTCTCTTGTCTAAGAAAAGGTCATGAAAGAAAAGAAAGACAGGGTTGGAGATGAGCAGAGGTTCCAAATGAATCCATTAAGGGAGCTGAGAGATGGCTCCTCAATTGTGTGGTGAGAAGCACACACAGACTGACGGAAAACACAATGAACAGCCACCAGACTAAATTAGATTCCCTCTGCCTTTGCTTATTAAAATAAAATCTGTATTAAACAAACCAAATCTCTTAAGACAAAGGGGTTTCTTGTTTGTTTTCCTTAGAGATAATACACACTCTAGGAGGAAAAGGAAATCTGGTATTTAAAACAAAGCTGCAGATAATCTTTGTCATTTTGGAGAAATTTAAAGGCCAGATTTATTTGCATTTGAAATACAAAAATAAAGGTTTTTAAAATCTTGAGAAGAGTATTCTGTTGACCTTTATGAAAATGCCTCATACTAATTCTATAAAAGACAATATCTTGATCTTTCACAAAACCTAGTAAACTTTCCAAAAGCTTTAATTCTTACAAAAGTTCAATACAAAAGACAAGTGCTTAATAATGCTTCAAAGGAGGAAACACTGAAGCTTGAAGCAAAAGCAGCCCAATGATGGGAGTATTTATTGTAGATGACAGGATAGGTTAATGCCAGAACAACAAAATGTTTGAGTACATTTCACTTTTGTCAGTTACAAGAGCATCCTGGCCTGATGGATATTCCCATTCTTATCCAGACTCCACACCTACAGAGTTATCTACATGTTCTTGATGATTATAGTGGATTATGAATTATTGTTTCATAGCAGATATTCAGGCATATATATTGAACAAAGGAACAATAGACTCTTCTAAATGAACCATGTAAATAACTCAGTAAAAATCATTGCCTAGCAAAACTTTCATGAAGAGATCAGAACTTTGGGATCAAACGTCCCTAGACACATTTGAATTCATTTCTAATTTTTAACATTGAGACAAATACTAGCTTTCCAGTGGACACTTTCTTTTTTAGTCTACTTGTCTAAAACAAGACAGGAACAAGGACAATTTGGTTCAAATGTAATGCAAGATTAATCTCACAGAACTTTATTTCTGATAACTTTACTCAGATTTACTTGGGATCAAAAATTGTTGCTTGTCAAAGAGATATGGATAGCAGCTACGTACAAAACCGACAGTGTTTATTGTGACATTCTCCCTCACACTCAAGACTCCAAGGTTATGCACCTGACACAAAGTCAGTATTTCCCTTTGTTGAAGCCTGAAGCGCATAATCCATGTAGGAAGTTGCTTTAGCATCCAAAT
Source organism: Galagoides demidoff (assembly GCA_963574575.1). Classification (NCBI taxonomy): domain Eukaryota; kingdom Metazoa; phylum Chordata; class Mammalia; order Primates; family Galagidae; genus Galagoides; species Galagoides demidoff. Next base: position 19,915 of record CAUYQV010176911.1, on the reverse strand, counting down.
GCCCTCAGTACTTCCCCTTCTCCTTTGGAAATCAATTTCAAATGAACTTCCAATGAAGGAATAAACAAGTCTTAAGTGGCCTATTGCCAAAAGAAATGTCAGTTTCTTCAGTTATTTCCAATGCGTTATTTTCTCTGTAGCATGATTCTGGTATCTATTTAAGGGTGTAGCAAAATTCTGTCATTAAAGTATAATTACCTAATTCACAACTGAAAGAAGCAGCTTGAAGCTCCTGTTAAAACATCTTTTAATATTACTTGAGTTTTGATTCATTTATAATTACTAACAAAAATTAACCTTCTCATCACCAAGGGCATAAGAAATAATAAATTCTGTTTAATGTGAAGCTTAAGAGAAATGTACATTATTTATTTCACATGATGTGAACTTAAAATTATCAATGGTTTCCTTGAATTATACATTACATCTAGAAACCCAGTGGAATCAAGAAAGATTTTCCAGTGATAATTGTAAATTGATGCTTAATCTAGTTAACCTTTAAATAGAACTCTTTAGCATAATTAAAAATGACAGATCATACATGGTGTGCTTTATTGGATATAGGTTAATTGATTTTATACACATTTTGATAGCTGAAGCATTAATAAAGTAGGTATAAAAGGGTTTTTTCTGCCTTTGTTATCAATTCTCCATGGAGACATTTCACTCAGTTTTTAAATAAGACCTCTTTTAATTGCAAAATGGAAATGCCAGAAAACAGTTTGCTGTCTTTTATTAGTTTCCCCCCTTAGAGGCTAGGGGCGTGTTGTGAAGATTACCATAAATGCTGGGATGTGATTTCCTCAAGCTGCTTAAGGAAAAGCCTTTCATTCTGGTAGGGTATCTCTCCATCTTTGCAGAGTACAGTGATTGATATGTTACAAACTTGTGTCAAGCTTTTAGTCTGAATATAAGTTGACACAGGTGCCCTATAGGATCCTGGAAACCATAGACGACGGGTCTAAAACTGGAAATAAAGAGACACCCAAATCCCACCAGCTATGTAATCTCTGTTAGTGGTCTATGATTTCTGCCTGGAATTTCTGGCAGGCCAGTGAGGCACACCCTGCCCTGTCCCGTGTACTGTCACGTTCCTCCTTCCCAGAGAGTGCCCGGGATAAGGTAAGAGCTCAGGGAGATTTGCTTATTAGATAAATGCAAACACACATACTGAAAGGAGGTCGGATTACTTATACGTATATTTTTTCATGTAACAATAAATAAGAGTGTTTTATGTCTTAAATATTCTTCTAAAACAGGATATTTGGATGTTGTTCATTCAAATATTGCTTTTGTATAACTACATTATAAATTATAATCCATTATAATTCGTCCAACATATTCCTTTTTTATAGTCAGCAATTTATCAATCAGCATTTTGGAACATTATGGTGTTCCCACTGTTTTTAAGTGGCCTTTTTGTTTTTTACATGATGGTCATTCTCAATTTTTCATAGGTCATACATGTAAAAGAGGAAAAAAACGGCTCAGAGAGGAACGGTTTTTAACAAGCTTTTCTTTATGCCAATAAGCAACTTTCCAGAAAAGTTCAGCTGCTAATAGTAATACCTGAAGGTATTTTTTAAATCTAAATTCAGAAAAATTTATTTATCTTTATACATAAAATAGTATTATATTAATTTGTATTTCTTTATTAGTGAAATTGAGAGTTGACAGGTGGACGTATTAGTTTCTCTGGGCAAAACTGAATAAAGAATCATTGAATCAAAGAAATGTCAGAATTGGGGAGGGGGGCTCTTAAAATTCCCCTGGCTCACCAATTTGTAATCTAAGGTTTTGAATTATTGGGAGACTTCAAAGAGCCAAAGGCAGAAAGTGGAGTTCTTAATTATTTTTAATATTTCAAAAAGCTTAAAAAGTTGTACAATGAGAGAAATCTTCATCAATTTCTTGCCTTTGCTTAGGATTATATTAGTTTAGCTATAGTAAATTCAACACTGGTTATATTAAACAGATCCAAAGCTTTTGTTACTATTTATAGTTGTTTTTAATAAATAAAATGAGAAATATCTATTTCATAAAATTTTACTTATAAAAGGTGAAAAGTGAAACCTTTCAAACTAATCAGTGGTGAAAACTTAGAAACAAATGGTTTGTTTTACAGATGCAGGTGCAGGGAAGTGACTTGCTCAGAACTAAACGAACTAGTGTGAAGGCTGGGACTGGATCTCCAGTTTGCTGACTCCCGGCAGGTGAGGCTTGAGGGGTGAATCCTGGAGCCTTCTCACGCCTCTGCTTAGGAACCTCCTACAGTCTTCTATTTTCACTAAGATGCCACTCAGATTTTATCCTAATTTTAAATATTGATAAGATGAAGTACTATGTTTTTCCAGATTGAATTGCATTTTAAGAAGGCTTACGGCCTTAAACCAAAGAACGGAAGCTCTTCTAAGAGGGATTCAACCTCTCACTAGGTGTCTTTTGGCAGAGGAATTTCTGTTAGTGAGTCAATGGATAAGGCAAGTATGAGGTGAATGTGTTTTGTTTTTTTTTAACTTTGCAAGAGAGCATTGATCTATTTATAATGGAGCTGAAAGAATCATGTAATGAATGTTTGCAGAGTTGGCTTCTCTCATAAGGGAAGTAACTGAGTTGGGTCATGGTTCAATCCTGTCTGCCATTATGCTGGAGTGCGGGATTGTTCTCAATGGTTTGCTTTATGACTGTCTGAGGATCACCAAGTGTAGTGTCATAAAGACTCAGGAAAACATTAAAGTCAGGTTTCAGTAAATTTGAAGTCCCTAATATGTGTTCTATTTTAAGAACTGATTCCTATTTTCTGTGGCAGATAAATTATGGTATGTGTCACATGTCCCCATTGTGATCTTAAGGTAGGAAGTATTTTGCAAGTTCACTGCTTTCTAATAGACGTCAGTTATGGTCTGTGGAACCATAAAATAAGAATTAAAATATTTCACCAAATATCCCAGCGTATAAAATGCATTTTGATTTGCATTTAGATTTAGCTAAAACCACAGGGACTCAACACTAGCTGTGTATTACACCATTACTCTTTGTTTAAATCTCCATTATAAGAAGAGGAGACAGGTATATTAAGAGTTGTATAAGCTCATTCCAAAATTAGATCCTACCAAATATTAACAAAAACTTTTGCTGATCATTGTAGGAAACAACTAATGGCTAGGCAATATAATACATACTTTTGAGTGATAAAAGCATTGGAAAATCTATAGTTTTAATTTGTACTTCTTTTTAATTGACTCCAGTGAAGAAACTGAAGACACTTTCACAAACTGACTACCCTGCAAAACAATTTATCCATACATTTTATAAATGACTTTTTCTTCCTTTCTGACACTATTTCTGAGTTTGTTTTTTTAATCAGAAAAAAATATTCTCATCCTTTGTCAGTGCTGCACACTGGTATTTTCAGATTTGTTCTCATGGAGAGTTACGTAATCAAGCTATCTGCTATTTTAAACATCGGCCATACTGGTACATAATGATTGCTGTTGATCTCAAGTTTCCTTATTTCTCTATATTTTGGCCAAATAGCTTGAGAAAATAGGTGTTGAAATCAAAACCATCGTGATAACCATGGTAGGAGAGGAATATTTGGTCAACTGGTCTAATGATGTCCACTCCATTTCATTCTCATTTTCTGTATTTAAACACCTTCATTAGTTTTGGCTTGAGTGACTTGGAGTCTGCAGCGGTTTCCCTTTGTCACCACCCCAGCAAGGCTTGCTGGGATGCTAAGGAACTGGCAAAATAGAGGAGTGGAGTAAATCGTAAATCTTCTTTTTAACAGAATAGCAAGAGAGGATTAGTTTTTGTCACCAAAGCTTACTAACATCTAATCCTGTATAAAGATTTTCCATATGCCAGAGTTTAAGTTTTTTAATATTGCATTCAGTTCATCTTATCTCCCTGCCCCCAACAATGGCCTTCTAAGGTGGGCACTGTTACAATTCCCAGTTTTCAAAAGAGGTTAACCAACTGGCCTAGGGTTAAACAACAAATTAGCTGTGCTGCCAGGGCTTGAATCCATGCATTGTTCTTTGCAATAACTGCATCTTTATTTAAAATTATTGAAGGAGTACAAACGGTTTTTGTTACATGGATATCTTTATAATGCTTAAGATGGGGCTTTCCGTGTGCTCATCATCCGAATAGTGGTAATTACACCTGATAGGTAAGTTTGACTTCTCCCCTTCCCGTTTCTTGATTTCCAGTGACATCTTTGTGTTATGTGTCCATCCCTTAGCTCCCAATCATTAGAGAACACAGGGGTGTTTGGTGTTCTATTCCTGATAAACTTCACTCAGGATCATGGTCTCTAGGTCCATCCTAGCTGCCACAACATGTATTGTTTCATTCCTTCTTATGGTTAAGTGTCACTCCACGGTAGATTCCATGCAGTCCTGAGCTAGAATCCAGAGTGTGCTACTTTTAAAGCTTCCTCCGTAGGTGGTGATAATATGAAATCAAAGTTAAGAACCACCTTATGGCCCAGATTCTAGACCAAGGTGCTTCAACTTACACATTTTCAGGGCCAGGCAGTTCAAATGCATAATTAAAGCAATCACATACAGACTCCATGCTTCAAATAATATTAAAGAGTGGGTCTGAATCTCTTATCAGAGGAGAAATCAGCTGGGGTCACTGTTAAAAATGCAAATTACTGAGCCTCAACTTCCTAGAATCTGTTCACTCTAAATCAAAATTACCTAGGTTTTATTTTTAAATGCAAATTTATGGGTCCCTCTTTTAGAATCACTTTAGATGCTAATAATTCTAATATTCTCAGATTTTGGAAGAGGCGATCACTTTATTCATTGTAGGAGTATTTGCTGAGTATAAACTTTTAGATACCAGGTAAACAACAGTGATCAAATCAAATCCCTGTCTCTAAAGAGCTCCTGTTCCACTGGGGAAGGAAAACAGAGTATAACAAATAAATGTATGCCAGGTGAACAAATTAATACATGTCAGAGATGAGTAAGTACAGTGGAGAAACAAAGGCAAGGGTGGAGCAGGATAGGGGCACAGTGGTGTTTTATACACCCCGGTGGCCTTCCTGATAAAGTCACTTTGGTATAGAGGCTGTCAGGGAGTGAACCATGGAACCAGCTACGTGTTAACAGTGCCACTAAAGTAAGAACATCAAGCACAAAGGCCCTGTAGAAAGTTTGCCTGGTATTCTGGAGAAATAAGGACACCAGTGTTTGGAAAACAGTGAAAAGAGACAAGTGAAGGAAGACATGGGTTTGGTGGTAGAAACTGCTGACACTAGATGGTGATGGCCATGGTACTCTCCTCTGCGAGATCACAAAACTGGAAAATGTCAGCATCTGCCTTATGATTCAATCCATTAGCCTGGCTGCTGCTGATGTAACGTGTGGGTAAACTGGAAGGCAGGAGGGCCAGTTGTGGGGTGATGGCTGTAGTCCAGACAAGAGAAGATGGCCGCCCAACCAGCATGAGAATAAAGGAAGTGGTAATAAGTAGCCAAATTCTGGACACATTTTCCATGATGTTTCTAGAGGATTGGATGTGGTGTGGAAAAAAAAGAAAAAAGAGGAATCAAGGAAAGGAAACGTAATGTCTGGGCATTTAGATCTCAGAACATTTGATGTAAACAAAATACTACTCCAGCAAATTCCCAACTGGGCACAGGTGTGAACCTGGTTTGACTTACCACTTAAAGCAGGGGTCCTCAAACTTTTAGCCAGTTCACTGTCCCTCAGACCTCTGGAAGGCCAGACTGAGGACCCCAGGACGAGTCAGCTGCTAAGTAGGACAGGCAGCGGTGGCAAAAACACCCAGCAGGCCGGGTAAATGTCCTAGGAAGGCTGCATGTAGCCCACGGGCCGTAGTTTGAGGATGCCTGACTTAAACCATTATCTATGGAGCAGCTAAGGTGAAAAACTGGAGCACACATCTTCCAAATGTTAAATTAAAACCCACACTCAAAAAAGATTACATTTCAAAAATAGTATTTATCACTTTCCCCCCGTGGTAATTAGTCCTTGTAATAATTTTTAAATACGCAGATACTTCAGACTCTTTTCATTATTAAAACAAAAAAAAGGCCTCACTTAAGAGCCAAACAGTGGAGAGTTAGTGGAAAGTTCCTCTGCTTCATTTTTTCATCTTCGGAACTTATATCCTGCGTCAAGTTTTTGTATCAAATTTCAATCAAGTCCTACTGATCACATAATCATTCTGTTTTTTGTGTTTAGTATAAAAATTCACCTTGCTAGGCCAGGTGCAGTGGCTCATGTAATCCCAGGGCTTTGGGAGGTGAAGGAGGATGATCACCTGAGGCCAGGAGTTTCAAACCAGCCTGGGCAACATATCAAGACACTGTCTCTACAACAAAAACAACAGTCACTGGTGAAGTAGCTCAACTCGGCAAGACTTAAAATTCTAGGACTTTGCCTTCTAATGGAGGATGAAAGTCTGCTGAGAAATAAGTTCATGTAACAATAAATCAACTTTTACCTGGGAGTTCCAATTTCTTTTTTTCTTTTCTTTTTTTGAGACAGTCTCATTATGTTACCCTCAATAGAATACCATACCATCACAGCTCACAGCAACCTTAAACTCTTGGGCTTAAGCGATTCTCCTGACTCAGCCTCCCAAGTATCTGGGACCACAGGCCCCCACCACAATGCCCGGCTATTTTTTGGTTGCAGTTGTCACTGTTTGGCAGGTCTGGGCTGGATTTGAACCTGCCTCCTCTGGTGTATGTGGTTGGGACCCTCGCCACTAAGCTACAGGCCCTGAGCCAGGGGAGTTTCAATTTCAAAGAACAGGAAAATCATTTTGAAGGTATATTAGAAAAAGAAGCTTCAAGGTTGCATATAAAAAGATACTTATTGGGCTGCTTCTGTGGCTCAAAGGAGTTGGGCGCCGGCCCCATATACCGGAGGTGGCAGGTTCAAACCCAGCCAAGGCCAAAAACTGCAAAAAAAGAAAAAAAAAAGATAGTTGTTTAGAAACTGCAACAATATTTGATAGATGATAGGAAGGTTAAAGTTTACACACTCAAAGTCTTCAAAATATTGTGAGCAAATAAATAAAATCAAAGAAACTTTCACACCAGTTAAAATAGCTTTCTTTGGCAGTTGTGGACTAGATTCTTGGGTAAATTTCAATATAGTCTCCTGAAAAGCAAACTCAAAACTGAGAATAAAAGCAAGGATAAACACACACACACACACATATGCACAATGCCAATGTGACTTCGTGGCCTAAATTTCAAGAGGCAAAAGCCCAGAAATTCATTAAATGCTACTATAGTCTAAAAATAGCAAAGAAATCTCCGAACTACCCATGTTTCACCAATTGGCACATCTGAGGGAGAGCTCCTATGTACACTGATACATTATCCTTATCATTGTAACCGATGCCTCACACTCCTCAAGTCATCAGATGCAGTCCTGAATGGAAGGGGCATTTATCTTTATGTAAGATGATCATCACTTTCAAGGTCTAACTGATCTCAAATTTCCTAACAGCTTAAATCATAATACTACAGGAAAAAAGAACACACAGCATTACTGTGTTCCTGACTGCAATGTGATCTCACATATCGGAGTACACTAGTGAATTCCGGCTTAGTGAGTTCTGATATTATGTCAAACTACCTGAGGGAAAAGACACACCTTATGCCCAGATTTTACTAGCTGATCAGATCCCTTTTTCCTAGAATGGGTAGGAGGTTTAGACGTTATCCAGGGACCCGGAGGAGCTAACAGAGGAAAAAATATTTTTATTTTTTCCAAAATAATGACCTAGAACTTTATGAGACTCATCATAGACTTCATAGAGCCTAGTTTTCCTAAAGAAAATCTTCACAAGAAGGCATTCTCCCCCTTTTAACTTTTTTGCAGTAACATTCTTTGCAGAATGAATTTTTCAAAGCTTGAAAGTATTTTAAAAGTATTGTATCTTGGCAGAATCCTATTCTGTCTTAGGGAGTCTGGACAAGTCTCCAAAATTGATTACCTGAAAATCTCCAGGAGATATAATGAAAACAGGTTCCAGGATCTCTAGATTTATTTGAAAAGGAAATAACACCAGACAAAATATAGACTAAAGTAATAAAAATAATAATGTATTATGAATAATTATAAGGTAATAAACAAAACAGAAAAAAGAAACATTCTTATAAAAATATGAAATTCCAAAATTGACACAATAATAAAGCACTTAAATACACAAAAACCCACAACCGAGACAGAGAGTGAAATAATCAGAGAATGACCCAGTGAAGAATTACGTATGCTGAGTAATGACAAGCAATGTATTGACATGAAGAAAATAAAGTTCACTCTATAAAGTGACAAAAGCAGCAGAACTACATAACATGATGCTATTTGAAGATTTATATATACATGCACTCAGACTCTGAGATGTCTGGAAAATTATACCCCAAACTGTTCAAAGTGGTTTCTTCTGGGGTCCTAATTAGGGCAGGGATTAGTTCCAACTTTACAAACTCTACGTTGTTTCCAATTTTTACTAGTATAACTACTTAAAACAACATTGAGAATTATCAGAAATTTTTTTGCCTGGATACTAAGTGTAGAAGAAAACTGTCTGGATTGAAAGCTACCAGTAGTAATAAATTCATGCTTTGTTTCTGAAACAGGACTGCAGTCCCCTAGAAAGTGGTCAGGGGAAAGACTGCAGCCCATTCCTGTGACCTGCAAGAAGCCAGCACGGGGGCTGTGAAACCTGGGCTGCCAGTGCCCCGCAGCGTGAGGACAGTTTTCTCAGAGACATTTTCAGCTTCTGCTCCATCAACGCGTCTTCTTATATTCATTTAGAATAGCTCCCAATGTGCAGCATAACCAGGGATACAATGAGGGCTGATACACTATGTCCTGGCACATATACTTCCCTCAAATGAAGCAGTGCAGATGCAGGAGGCCACGGAAAGAGCGTGTGAGCAGGTCCTTTCTCATTACTGCTTCTAGATGAGGAATAACAATGGCCTCAGATTTTCTAAGAAGTGCATTCTTTTTCTCACACAGAGCAATGCAGGGGCAACAAGAAATAATCCAGCAGTGCCTAAAAAATGGATATTGTAGAAACTGGAAAGTGAAGCAGAGCCTATATACAAACTACTCTCTTAAATTTATGAAATTTAAAATCTGACAGGAAGATCCTACCAGTATTCACATAAAGGGGGCAATGATCATATCTAGGCACAGTGAAATACTATTGTTGTTGCTCCAGAAATGGAATTCTAACAATCTGGGTTCCTGACTAGTGCAAGGTTCGAATATACTGCCACCAGATAAACACTAGGTGTTGATGAAACAACTCTTGCTCACAACTGAAAATTAAAAAAAAAAGAAAAAAGGAAAAAGGTAAGGGGGAAAAAACCCCACAATAAGCCAAAAGAAATCATGACAATATGCAGGTTTATTTAAAAAAAAAATGGAAAAAGAAGAGAAATGAGCTATCATCATAAAACTTCATAGGAAGAGTTTTTAAGCTTGGAGATCCCACATGTTCACAGCATGAACCTACAGCACCTTCTGACTCCTACTCTCCAGACTCGGTGCTTCCTGAAGGCAGAAAATAGGGATCTCACCTTTAAATCCCTACCACATCACTGACACTGAAACACACCCGTTCAACTGCAGGATTTTAAAACTCTGCCCAGAAAATGTTCTGAATCCAGAGTTTACATTCCCACAAGAGCATCAGTCTCTCTCGTTATCTTAAGCCAGAAAATTGATGATGGTAGAGATAGATCGGTAGTTCTGTGTAGAGATGTGCTAATGTACCCAGAAACTAGAATTTAGGGTTGTCGTGAGTAGAGGAAATCAGTTTTTCGATCCTTTTTGCCCATAAGGTGCTAAAAGCCTTTTGATTGTGCAGTAAAACGCACCATATCTTTTACAATCTATTTCCAGTGTTACTTCAGATAGTTAACACAGGACTCATTTGCAGAAAATTCCATGCTTGGTTTTGTTCTAAAATCATTGAGTGGGTAACAGTATAGGTTCTGAATAGAGATTACCTGAATTCAAGTACTAATCTAGTATGAAATCACACCCTGAATAAAATAGAGCTTGTCTCTACAAATAAAAAAAATAAAACAAAAAGAAAACCAAACCAAAAAAATCAGCCAGGTGTGGTGACATGCCCCTGTAATCTCAGCTTCTTAGGAGGCTGAGGCTAGAAGATTGCCCGGGTCCAGAAGTTTGAGGTTGCAGTGAGCTCTGATGGTGCCACAACACCCTAGCCCTGGCAACAGAGTGAGATCTGGTCTTAAAAAATACCACAAAACTGTGTGAAATTAGTCAGATCATCTTATTGACCAAGTTTTCATTTTCTTATCAGGAAAACAGGTTGTGGTAAGTAAGTGCTTTGCTCAGTGCTGGTTGGAAACTGCTTCCTGTCCCTTCTTAGCTCCACGCAGGACAAACGAATGAAATACCTGCATTTACTGTATTCTTCACTAACACTAAACTAAGCAGACCTGTCATCTTGCAGTCTGCAGCAATAACATACATATATGGATACATACAAATTCATACAAATGGTAGAAAATTGAATATTCATGATTTCAAATTTGACAAACACTCTCAGGTAAATGGTAGACTATTATACTCACTTAGGGTTTCATTTAATTAGTTAAAACTTGTAATAAAGGAACATTTTACATGAGACTATTAAAAAAGGGTCAGTAATTTATTGTAAATCAGTCACTAACTCTATACATCTGACTGCTCTTTGAGGCTGAGGTGCAATGGAACAACTTCTAATACCACAGGGGGAAAAGAAAAGAAGCGATCAAACGAAGCACATAACTCAGGGTGAAAGAAACAGATTTATCCTAAAATGGTCAATATCAGCATTAAAGCAATTTTGCCACATCTACTTAAAGCAAATCACTTTGAGTACCCTGTAGCTCCCTTAGACACACACTTCTCGAAGCAGTGCTATTTAAGCAAATCCTTCTGTATAAAAACCAAACCTGTAACTATCATTTACCTTGCACCCAGTAAAAGCCAAGAGATTTAAGGTAAGGACATTTTCTAATCCCATATCCATGTTAAAATTATCAACTCTGCTCATATAAAAAAAAAAGTAAAGAAAAGAAAAAGGGCAGGAAAATCAGCCCAATTAGGGATGATGAATGACAGAGAAATCAGTGGCTAATATATGGAAAAACCCATAGGAAAGTGATTTTTAGTAAAAGGAAACAAAATGTCTTCTCTGAAGGGACTGTGAAGAGTAAAGGCAAAAACACACTTGTTCGTTCTGCGTCTCTTTTCCTTGTAGGTCCCGTGAAGTCATCCACCATGCTGGGTGTCTGGAGCAACAGGAATACTGTTCACATACTCACAAGAAGAGAACACAATGTCTATTTGCCAAAAACATCTAAAACGGTGGTTCGGACCGAAATGTGAATGATATTTCAAAGATTAAATTTCTCATTTTTATAACAAACTTACAGGAAGTAACATTGTCTAAAATTACAATATTTTGCATATGCTAAATTCAATGGCGATATTAGATAAGATCTTCTGCAACTGTGGTGTCAAAAATCTGATAGCAAATTTTCTGTTCCATTCCATTTGTGACATTATATGACTTGATGAGGCATTCCAACCATGGATATGCATCTACAAATAAAAAAATGGTATTTAATCATTAAAACTAAACAAATAACTCTGAAATATATATCTAAGCATAATGCTGAGCAAGAAAAATTAACATTTAATTTAGCTTGAAAAGTAAATACATGCCCTTACTAAATTTAACATTATTAAATATGCTGCAAACACACACTGGATTCATGTTATTGTTAAGCAGCATTTGGGACTAGTTTGAATTTTTTTGTTTCCAACAACAGATAAACATGATTAAATCTGGGATCTTCAAAATGTTTGATAAGCAAAGGTCATAAAGAATCTCATCCCCAATTTTTATTCCATTTTTTCCTGCTGTATGTTACTGACATCCTTGTTTTTTTCTTTTTTCTTTCTTTCTTTTCTTTTTCTTTTTTTTTTTTTTTTGAGACAGAGTCTCACTTTGTTGCCCCCTATAGATTACCCTGGCGTCATACCTCACATCGATCTCAAATTTTGGGGCTCAAGCAAAATTCTCTTGCCTCACCCTCCCAAGTAGCAGGGACTACAGGTGCCTGCCACAATGCCAAGCTATTTTTAGAGATGGGGTCTTGTTCTAGCTCAGACTGTTCTCAAACATGTGAGCTTAGGTAATCCACGAGCCTACGCCTCTTAAGAGTGCTAGGATTACAGGTGTAAGCCACCATGCTAGGCTTCCTTTTTTCTTAATTAAAAGAAACAGAACCTAAACTTCAAATAAGCCCAAGCCTTGATACAAGTACAGCTGGAATTCAGATCAGGTAGCAGGTGTAGAGCCCAGGCAGTGCTGGCGGCCCCAGATGCCATTTCCAAGCTCTAGTTATAACTATAGTGAATCTACTTATAACTTCTAGAAAAGGTTCCTATGTTTTTTCAAGTTCAAGTTTCAAAGGTATTTAATGAAGCACTCAATATTGGCAAGGGTGAAGCAAGAAACACACTCTCCCACACTGCTGGTAGAACAAAAAAAAGATAAAGATAAAATATTTTTGAAAAGTAATCTGAAAGTATGTATCAAAAGACTGTGTTTCTTTGATGAGAAGTTTTAATTCTAGAAATCTATCCAAACCATTCAAATGAGTAACCCAAATGAAAACTGACAACAAATAAAGATATTGAGGTTAAGCTTTGTTACATATGAATGAGAACACCTATTATTCTGGAACTGTTTGTTAAAAAGATTGACCACGGGGGCAAGAGGGGGTAGCTCAACGCCTGTAATCCTACCACTTTGGGAGGTCAAGGACAGTGGATAGCTTGAGACCAGCCTAAATAAAAGCAAGATCCCATCTCTACTAAAAACAGGAAAATTAAGGCAAAAGGATCATCAAGCTGGAGGTTGCTGTGAGCTATGATGCCATAGTACTCTACTCAGTGGGACAGCTTGAGACTCTGACTCAAAAAAAAAAAAAAAAAAAAGACTGACCAAGGAAAGTCAAGTCTGATTTAAAATAACTCAATAAAAATAAAACCAACAGCAGCCAAATCTGCAGCTGGGAAAAATTCTTACTGATATGAAATTGTTAGAAGAATCAAATTGTTGGAATATCACTTAGACCTGCAGTTTCAACAGAAGCAGAAAAAATGGCCAAAGAAGGAACACTCAGAGGCAGCAGGGATAACCAGCAGAATCGTACCTAAAGATGACCTAATCAAATGGTCATAGAGAAAACAACTAAAGTCATAAAACATCTAGTAAAACAAAAAACCTGCAAAGTCTTAATATGAAACAGAAAATCCACCACTGAGTAAACTGGATAACTGAAGCCTGCTACAGGAAACCTGTCTTGCTAATATCTCACCCCTTCTGGTTTGATTTCAACTAATGTTTGTGTGTATAAAATACAGCATCAAAAATGCCTGTGATCAAAACTGCCTCTGTTGTATTCAAATTATTTTAAAATTTTTTCATTGTAGGAATTACGATTCGTACTGATTTTATGCCAGCCACTGACTTTAATTCAGCTGGATTCACTGCTTTCAGAATTCTAAAAGTCACAGATTAGATATATCTAGGTGCTACTTTAAATAAAGGAAAGAGCGGAGCAAAAATTATTGCCTACCAATTTTTATTCTCGAAGGACAAATCATATCCATGATCATATCCACACTTTTCTGATGGTCATCATCATTTAGAATTTCTGATGCTGGAATTTGGAAGAATTTGTCCTTGAAAAAAATCATATGGTAGAAAAAGGAAATTATATTAATCTTTTTAAAAGTTATAACATAAAATTATTTAAATATTATCTAATTTAAAATAATCTAGGCTATTTCACTCTACGAAGATTGCAGAATTCATAAAGTAAAGTGCTGGTCTGAACTCTAAAATCTGATTTAGTACTTTAATCTTAAAATAGCTTTGAGATATATATAATCAAGTTAAATTATACTTTGACTTAATAATGATGATTAAAAAACTAGCTGACTATACTCTTTGTGTATAGAAAAACAAATCTTATGTTAAGTTAAAAAAAATAGAATATATACTATCTATCTAATTATTTTTTTCTCCCCAACTAGATTATGAATTTCAGGAAAGAATTTGGCTTGCTTTGCCGTCTTATCCATGTATTTCCATCACATTGACGAGAACCTGGTAAACAGCAGGTACTCAATAAATATTGAAGTGGTCAAAGGGATTATGCAGGTGGAAGAAAAATTCTCAACCTTACCTCAGATTTCTTTTCTAATGTATGTAATAAAATGTTTAACTTGACCCTAAGAGAGGTCTGGATTTTGCTCTTACATGTTTGTGGGAGATCTAAGCTTTTAGCATGTCACACTTAATATAAGTGCTTTTTTTGTTTTGTTTTGCCTGAGATCATTCTGGATAGTCTAATGATGTGAGTTAGGGTGGGGAGTCTGGAGCGTGGGGTGTTAGCCAGACCTCCAGAGGGGCTGAAGACTGAGATCAGCCACTGTGGGCAATCAACCACATCTATGTGATGGAGTCCCAACAGAAGCTCTTGACATCAGGTTTGGCTGAGCTTCCCTGGTTGGCAAGATTCCACGTATAATGTTATACATTATTGTAGGGAAAGGTAAACAGTCCACAACATTGAAGTGGAATGTTTACTGAGGAGAGAAGACAAACATAAGCTCTATGTTTGGAACTTCCCTGGACAGTACCCTATATACTTTTCTCCTTGGCTGATTTTAATTCATATCCTTTAGTAGTAAGAAACCCTAACCATGAATATAATACCTTTCAGTGAATTCTCTGAGTCTTTCTTCTGAGTTGTTAAACACTAAGGGTGCCTTTTTAGACTTCCAGATTTAACACTGGTATCAGAAGTAAGGGTGGTCTTGTGGGCTGCTTCACATAATATCTCTGAATCAAAGTAACTTCATTTCCTTGATTGTGAAATGTAAATGTTTAAAAAGTATGGTGAAGTATGATGCCTACATAATGTGTCTACACTTCTGATTTACAGCCCTGGAGCAGAACTTATGCACGGGAAGGAGAACAACTCTCCCTTCAAATCTCTGAACCTCATTTTTTCACTGCTCAAATATTAAGGTTTACAGTGTCAAATCAAAACAAGAGATACACAATTTAAGATTTATATGTTTACATTTTATTTACACTTTTAAGTTGCCTTATATACTTTTGAAATAAAGTAGATTTGAATAAATATATTAAAATTTAAATATTATTTTTCAAATAATCTTTACTACCTCTGTTACTTACAGAATCCATGAGAAATGCTTCTAATACTCCTGTTCCATCATCAAGAGTGAATGTCATAACAAACACATATTGGAGGGGTACAATACCCAGTACTAGGGAAAGAAAAGAAGATCAAATCATATGAGCCTCCTGTTCCTTATGATCAAGGTAAAGTTAAAACTGTTTTGTGAGTTCAAGAGATAACGAGAAACCTGACATATCTGACATGTAGCTGGTATGGGAGTTGAACTGGAGGACACCCCGCAGATGTCTGCTGCAGCTCTGCCTCCTTGCACGGCGTGTAGTGGGAAATCCCTCACACATTCGGGCACACACGTGTTTTCACCCCACAAATACTCAACCTTTATCAAGATCATTTAGCAGATTCATTCTGGAATAATTCATTATACTCCCACTGGGACAGCGTCTCATATCATAAGCAAGCATATATTTTTGATTAAATATTAACATAATCTATCTTTAAAATGAGTTGGTACCTTGATAGAAACCATGTAATTCAGCAGTCAACCTGTGGGTTGCGACCCCTTTAGGGGTCGAATGACCCTTTCACAGGGGTTGCCTAAGACCATTAGAAACATATCGCAATTCATAACAGTAGAAAATTACAGTTATGAAGTAGCAATGAAAATAGTTTTATGGCTGGGGGTCACCTCGACATGAGGAACTGTATTAAAGGATTGCGACATTAGGAAGTTGAGAACCACTGATGTAATTCATGAAATGCAACTCACTGCCTATTAGTCTTATGGAAAACTGAAATGGCAGAATGTTTTAAAAAATGTAGCATGCAGTTAAATATTTTTTAATATGCTTCTCTCCTGCTCTGTATTATAAGCATAAAGGACACACTATTTTTTTAAGAAACATTGGCTGAATTAATAAAAATATCAGAATCTGGGATTTCATAATTTGATGAGGAAGAAAACAAATTAAAGATATTATAGGGTTACAGAATGTTATATACTAGCTTCCATCTATACAGCTAATATTTAATAACAGTAGGACTAATTAAGGGGACAAGGCAGAATAATAAATTTGGACACAGAGATATAAATTAGGGCATTTAAGAGATATTGTTAATACAGAGGAACCAATTTTTAGGTTTCAAAAGGTCTTAATAGGTTAGAACTTTGAACTAAAACAAGTTCAAAATTAAAACATACCCAGAGTGACCACACAAACAACAAAAAAAAACTACTACATTAAGAATTGGATAAGGTGGTTCAGCACCTGTAGCTCAGTAGTTAGGTCACTGCCCACATACACCACTGCTGGAGGGTTTGAACCTGGCCCAGGCCAACTAAACAGTGAGAACTTCAATAAAAAAAATAGCCAGGCATGGGCGGTGCCTCTAGCTCAAAGGAGAAGGGCGCAGACACCTTACACCAGAGGTGGTGGGTTCACACCCAGCCCCAGCCAAAACTAAAAAACAAAAAAACAAAAAACCAAAAAGAACAACTGCAAACAAAAAAATAGCCGGACGTTGTGGTGGGTGCCTGTAGTCCCAGCTACTTGGGAGGCTGAGGAAAGAGCATTGCTTAAGTCCAAGCATTTGAGGTTGCTGTGAGCTGTGATGCCACTGTACTCTACCCAGGATGACATTTTGAGACTCTGTCTCAAAAAAAAAAAAAAAAGGAATTGGATGAGGAAATCAAGCTTGATATCATGAAAAAGTGATCTAGGATTGCACCAGAGCACAAAGAAAACATGAAAACAACAGTATCACACAACTGTATACACATCTATACAATACAATTTCAGGTTAGCAGAATCTGAGTGTACAGTTTTAGGGAAATAATAATGTTCCCAACATTCTCAATTGGCCAAACTGTATCTGCAGCACCACGTCCAGGATGAATGCCAGACTTTGAGAAAGACAGTCGAGAAGTGGAATGTTTACTAAGGAGAAGAAAAAAAATAGTGAGGAAAGTGGGAAAGTACCACTGGAAGTGAGGACGCCTACTTAAAGAAATAAAGATTCAAGGAAGGCTTGAGTGGTACCTTCAAATGAACGATGTCTGTTTACCTTCTAGAAGGAAATAGGAATACTCTAGTCTAAATAATTTTAGTACACAGAACTTGGCCCATGTTAAAGTTAAAGGAAGGTAGATTTTGCTTCATTATTAATAAATGCCTAAAAATTAAGAGGACATGCTGCCTTGCACATAACGAGTACCCTGGCACTGAAGGAATTTTAAACAAAGGTTAGATGAGCACAGTTAAGAATGTGATATAAAGATTCCTTTTGTTCCAGCTAAAGACTTGTGCTGGGTGAAAAGTTTTAACAGTTCTCTCTAAAACTCTTCAGTCCCAAGGTACCATGAGATGAAGAGATTTGTCAGAACCAGTATTTAGGACAGATGGCTACCATGAAAACAAATTATAAATACTAAGATCTGAGTTGTGATTAAAAAGTACTGGTGAATGCTTAAAAGTGACTGTTCAAATATTTTTAACATTTACTCTATACACTTTTTATAATCATTGTGAATAGTCTCCCTTCAGTAAAGTTAAACTTTAACTTAGCCTTATATACTCACAAATATTAACATACAAATCGGTTAGAGGATCTTAAACACAGATAGTGGAAACTGCAAGGCATAGGTATTTAGCTAACCTTCTGCCACAGAAGCAGGACTCCATGATGTTTTATCAACAAGGGAATTTAGATTTTGTATTGTTCTCAAATTAGAACACTGCTTACACCTGCAATTAATAAAATAAAAAAGTATAAATTGAAAATAATTTAATTTTAAAAAATTTCATATTAGCATAAGGGTACATACAATTAGGTTACATTGTTTGCATTTGCACAGTAAAGTCTAAGTTGTGGTGGTGTCTATGGCAACTCAGGAAGTGTGCTATAAACCCGTACACTGTTCCTGCTGGGTAGGGACCTGCTACGCCCTTTCCTCTTCTCCCCTCTGCAGGTATGAGTTTTCTCTCAATGTGAGCCTGTTGTTGTTAACGTCCAAGTTTCAAATTAGTATGTGATACCTGTTTTTCTGTTCTTGTGATACTTTATTTAGGAGACTCTTCTCCATATCCACCCAAGTTGTAACAAAGTCTTTATCTTTGTTATGACTGTATAGTATTCTACTGTATACATTAACCATAGTTTATTCATCCATTCATGTGTTGAAGTGCACTTGGGGTGATTCCACATCTTTGCAATTATAAACTGGGCTGCTAAAAACATTCAGGTACATACATCCTTATGGTAAAATGATAGTTTTTATTTGGGGTGATATCTGGTAATGGGATTACAGGATTAAAAGAAAGGTCTACTTTTAGTTCTCTGAGGACTCTCCTACTTTCCATAAAAGCTGTACTAGTTTCATAATTTGATTTACTTAATTATAACTTATTTTTTCTGTTTAAGCATCTTTCTATTTATAACAGTGGTTCTAAACCTTCCTAATGCCGCAACCCTTTAATACAGTTCCTCAGGTTGTGGTGACCCCAATTATAAAATTATTTTCATTGCTACTTCATAACTGTGATTTTGCTACTCGTGTAAATCATAATGTAAATATCTGATATGCAGGATAGTCTTAGGCAACCCCTGTGAAAGGGTAGTTCGAACCCCAAAGGGGTTGCAACCCACAGGTTGAGAACCACTGATTTATAAAAATGCTATTAAACAGAAGAGCACTGTACCTCCTATATTGTAATATGATTATTTTCAAAAGAGAATTATAAAAAACATTTTTATATAAGACAATAAAAAAGATAAGATTCAGAATAAACAACTATGAATTGAGAATAAAGGGCTGAATTCCAGGCCCAAATCATGAATTAGCTTTGCTCTTAATTTTCTTATTTGTTAAAATGAAAAAGTTAAAGGAGATAATAACCTCTAAAGTTCTCTGGTATTATGGCTTTCTGAGATATATCTAATATCCAAAGGATAGTCAATAGGAAAAAATTATTTCACCCAGTCAGGTTAGGACTAGCAAGATTTTGAAATATTAACATTTTTAGAAAGTATATATACAGAAGTTTATAGCTTATATGCCTAATACCATAGTCATCTTTTAAAATGTATATAAATCTAAAACTACACATATATTAAAATTATACATTATTTAGTACAGCTACTTTTACTTATTTGTGAAGATATTCTAGGAGTAATTTTTTTTATTATGCATGATCATACTGTCTATGACCTGTTGATTAAAAAATACTTGAATAAAAACAAACATTCAAAAAGTCTAAGTAGATTCCTTCGAATTTTTGCTTTGGGGAAAATTACATTAAATTTTATTCTCTTCTATTCATCAAATACATAGATATTTCTTCTCCAACAACAAAAGATAATTGAAAGAAAAAAAATTTGCCTAAAATAAAGACTGTGATATTGATTAATGTTAGATTCTGATAAAGCAACTATGGTATACAAATTAAAAACTAAGAGTAAAAAGTCAAACTTGAATAGATAATTCATTACTTTCTTTTCTTTTTTTTTTTTTTTTGAGACGGAGCCTCAAGCTATCCCCCTGGGTAGAGTGCCATGGCATCACAGCTCATAGCAACCTCCAACTCTTGGGCTCAAGCGAGTCTCCTGCCTCCGCCTCCCAAGTAGCTGGGACCACAG
>CAUYQV010176909.1:0-17583 GCA_963574575.1 Galagoides demidoff | reverse complement strand
GTAGTGATATTCAGCAATGAGGTATGTAGCATTTTTTCTAGGATGAGTTCAAGAGCATAACTGTCCAATCTTATATGATGGGAGATTCACAGGGCAGGACCTAACCCTCTGATTTCCATTCCACATCCCGAGAGCCAGGTCATGCACCCCCAATTATGCTCCCCCTGATGTGTTATCTTCCCCACGTGCCCAAGCCAGAGATGCCTCCCTGCAGGTGTTGGTCATGGCACCAATATTTATCAGGAAATGTGTCTTTGTTGTTTTTACTCCTATTCCTCATGGTGGAGGAAGAAGATGTGTATGGAATCTGGGGACTTGCATAATGGTCTTGTCAGGGCTTTAGAAATTGTAGACATATCCTCATAAATTATGCATATCTGAGTGAGCTTTTGTCAATGTGTGACAAAAAAAAAAAAAAAGGTCCAGGTTGTATAAACAGACCAATCACTTATTTTCTCAACTGGGTGGATGGTCATGTCTTAATTTAGTGCCTCCCAGGGCAGTAGCTACAAAGGAGGGCTGGGTCCTGGGAGCCAGGACAGAAAGAGGAAATTAAACTTCACCCCATCTTGTCCCTAGTCTGACTTCCCAGCATCTCCTTCCTTGTTCCCAGGGCTCCTTCCGGCGTTTCCCACCTGCCAGTTCTGAAAGCATAACTGTGATGAGTCCCCCATTCTGCTCCATCAGAAAGGGGTTATTCTTCAAGAGGCAGAAGGTTCCCCAATGGTCAGGAAAGTCTGTCCAACAGCACAGACTTGGATGGTTTAGAGACACGGGGGAGGAAGGAGGAATGAAGGTGTCGTAAGAGATGACAAAGCTGCTGACCGCGAGTCCTTGAGTGAATAAACCCTTATTAGAGTCTGCCTGAGGAAGATGAGGGGAGGCAGCCAGCAGCCTCCTCCTTCCTGAAGTGGGTCCTACTGAGCTCCCTGTGGGCCACAGGAGGTGGGGAGCTGATGACTTTCCTTTAGAGAGATGGAGTGGGGAAATGGAAGCATTTGTTGGGATCTCTCAACCCCATATGAATACTCTGATTTGATACACACAGTTTCCCTGGGAGCGGAGAGGCAGAAGCCTGAACTTCAGGAAGACTGTGGCCCTAGGAGCTATGCAGGGCTTGCGCCAACCCTGCTGCTAAGGAGCACTGCCCTGAATCCCATTAAGATTTCTTTATGAGGCCAGCACAGTGGCTCACATCTGTAATGCCAGCACTCTGGGAGGCTGAGGCAAGAGAATCACTTGAGCCCAACCATCTGAGGTTGCTGTGAGCTATCACACCAGGGCACTCTACCAGGGGGTAACAAAGTGACACTGTCTCAAAATAAAACAAATTAAAAAGAAAAAGTTTTTTTATGAGAGCTGGGGAGGGTAGGTGGGAATGCAGCCACACAAATGTAACTCATCTGTGAATGATCTTACATAATAATCATTACATAAAGTTTGACTATTGATTTAAATTTAAAAATCTAAAAATAGCTATCTTGGGAGGAAGGATAACAAAATTGTTTAAGAGACCCAAATTCTCAATGATAATACTAAGAAATTAGTAACAGTTTCAAATCAATAAATCAAAAAGTAAAACAGTTGTCATGCATATTATTTAGAAATAGGGACATTAAAAGGGGGCTTGGATGAGCAACATCAACCCTTAACTCTACAGTCTTATGTGTGTTCACCTGTAAGTTAAGGACAGACCAGTTACTAACATGACACACACAATCCTTCTCAAATGGTCACCAAAACCCACATTCAGTGAACTCTCCACTCTTTCAGCAACAACCACATTCTACATCCACAATTTCCCTTATCCTTGGAAATTGCTTCCTTTGTCTGACTATATGGTAAACCCTATTCAACCTCCTCATCCCCAGGGAACGTGGGCTGCTCCCATAAAATGGTGCTCATCCCTCAGTTAAGCAGGATGTGACTCTGCTAGAATAGCACATCGCGCTGGCTGGGACATGCAGACTGAAGCAAGACCAGCCGCTCTAAGCCCGAGAGAGGCAGCTCCAGCACACTTGCTGGGAAATCACTTCTCCCACCGACATCACTATAAGAAAAAGCGGATGTGGGCTGAGGTCTGCTGACAGTCACGTTGCCCCCAGTGGAGAGACTCGACTGAGTGAGGCCAACACAGAAGCCAAGTAGAGAGATAGAGCCATAAAACACATATATCATAAAATTTACCATTTTAAAGTACATAATTCAGTGATATTGAGTATACTCACAATGTTGTGGTGCCATCGCCACTATCCAATTCCATATAGGCGAAAGGCCTATGTGCCTCTGGCCAAAAAAAGCTGAGAGAAAGCAGTGAAAAGGCTTTGTGCAGGCATGCTTGTGAGAAACTGAGGCAGAATCCCATATGGCTGGGTGGTTGTGGGTGTAAAAACCCCCTGACTTAATGCCCACATGGGAGTGGAAGCTTGCAAACAAGTGGTCTGTATGTCTTAGAAATTCTTTAATTATGCCTTGCTTAAAATTGAAGTAGCTGCCTCCAAACGGTGAGGCCAGCAGAGCAGGTATTCAATCCACCTTGTTCCTCCATAGCCTCAGGATTCATCAGAAAAGAACAAAAGAAGTAATGGCTGACAACATGTTCTCCATTAAGTTATGTTAAAGGGATTATGTTCAAAAGGACTATGTTAGATACTAAGTGATATCAGTTAACTGCGGATTACTAGGGAGGAGCTGCTCAAGAGATACTCACCATATGTTTATTCATGAGCTGGATTATGGGTTGTATAAATATTAATGAGATGTACACTTGTGCAGAGGGATTGTAATGAATATTAATGAGGTACAGTGCACATGTGCACCATGAACTATTTAAACCAAGAGTAAAGAAATCAACTTGCCACTTGCCAAGAGAGAGCAGTGGTCCCTGGCTGTTTAAGCCAGGAATAAATAATGTGTCACATGCCTGAGAGAGCTATGAACCCTTTTATTTAAATATACAATTTAAATATGTGTGTTTATTCTCTGCTTCTCTGTGAAACCCTAATGGCAACAATTCCATTACTCTTTTATCACTCCCCAAAAGAAAACCTACTACACGTTACACAGTAACTCCCCAGGCTCCTCCCACCCCATCAGTCCCTAGTAACCCTTCATCTGCTTCCTGTCTCCATGAATTTTCCCGTTCTAGATATTTTATATGCGTGGAATCCAGGACTTTATTTCTTCCTATGGCTGAAATTATAATAACTAAATTATTACAATGAAATTACCTCCTATAATAATAATTATTACTTATTGTATTGTATGGGTCTAATGTGTCATGTTCATCCTCTCTCCTGTTAATGGACCTTTGGGTCATAGCCACCTTTTAGCTATGAACATTGGCTCACCCTTAACAAGCAGCTATGTAAGTCCCTGCCTTCACCTCTTTGGGTTCTATGCCTAGGAATAGAATTTGTGGTTCATATGATGATTCTGTTTACACTTCTGAAAAACCATAGATCTGTTTTCCACAACTGCTGCACTGATTTGCATTCTTACCAGCAATGCACAAAGATTCTGATTTCTCCACAGTCTCACCAAGACTTACTTTCTGGCTTTATTACTATTCTCATCATCAATATTATATCTATGCATTAATTTCAATATATAGTGATATCATATTTTCATCATCATCATTATTATTACCATTTTAGTGATTGTAAAGTTGTATTTCATTGTGGTTTTGAGTATAGTAGTACAAACTTAGTTCACAGAAGCCTCAAATTCCCAGCTCAAGCAATTCTCCTGCCTCAGCCTCCCAAGTAGCTGGGATTACAGGTACATACCCCCATGCCTGGCCTTTTGCCAACTTTTAATTGCATTATTTGGAGAGAAACATTCTTGATGACAGCATCTGAGCTCCTGGATCCAACCATACCCTTTCAGTAACAAGAGTGAATAAATTTTCTTTTCTTTTTTTCCTATTAATCTATGTCCAATGGGTCTCTGTCATTCACCACCAAAAGCTCCTGACAAATAGGGTAAGTATGAGTCAATAACCCTAATTCAAATGGAGCACATAAATCGTCAACTAGTGGCCCATACGATGAATTTCACCCACAGGTATTGGATTTTTGTTCTGTCTTGTTTTATTTTTCCCACCAGGACCTTCTTATTTTCTTTTTAAATAGCCAACTTTTTAAAAATTTGAGAGTTTAAACTGAAATCTGAAGAATGACAATCATCTGCTTCCTTAAGGCATGTCAACCACTCTCCAGTTTATTAGAGTCCTCTTCGTCCCACTTCACACACAGACATTTCCTGCCTTGCCCCTACAGGCTTTCGAGTTGTAATCCCTGACTTAAAAGATGTGTGGATTTAGCCAAGTCCTGTACCCTCCTTGGTTTTCTTAATGGTTACAGTGAGACAGATAATAATAATACACACTTTGAATGTTGTTATGTGACTTAGGTACCAAATAATAATAGTAATTATAGCTGTTTCCTAAAGTATCATTATTATCAATTAATGTCATTATGGAAGACTAATCCTCAGGGTTTGCCCCAATCATCCCCACCTTCTGGTAATCACACCCTTATATGAAATATGAGTTGCTTCTAATCAATGGAACACAGCCAAAGTGAGGGGAGGTGCCTGCCTAAATGTTTATATTAT
This sequence comes from Galagoides demidoff, assembly GCA_963574575.1. Taxonomy (NCBI): domain Eukaryota; kingdom Metazoa; phylum Chordata; class Mammalia; order Primates; family Galagidae; genus Galagoides; species Galagoides demidoff. The sequence continues at coordinate 12,966 of CAUYQV010176909.1, read as the reverse complement.
GTGAGATTGCAGCACCCATCCGGCTGAAGCCTCTGTCTCTCTTTTGTTGGCTTAGAAGAAACGAGTGCTCATATTGGGAAACTACACTGAAAGCATCTACAAGTGGTCTCTAAGAACTGAGGACAAGACTATGAAGCCCTTAGTTCCTCAGCAAGGAATTCAGTTCTGCCAATAACCACATGAACTTTGAAACAGACCCTTCCCCAGTTGAGCCTCAGATAAAACCACAGCCCCAACTGACACCTTGATTGCAGCCTTACTGAGGGCAGACCCAACTAAACCATGTCTGGACTCCTGACCCAGAAAACTGTGAGATAATAAATGTGAGTTGTTTTAAGCTGCTAAGCTCATAGTAATAGTGCTCAATAGCAAAACATACCTAGCATAGCCCTTAACATATTTATTAAGTAGCAGGAAGGATATAGAAGACACGGCCTATATAAAAAGGAAGAGGAAAGTGACTGGTAGTTGTTTCCTAATAATTCCAGAATGGCAATCAGCCATGAAGCCAAAACCACAAAGTGCTTCATTTTCTCATTTTCCAAGGTCTTAATAGTTAAGCCTCCTCACTGCTTTTCCCCTAACAAATACTGCTTTTGCCAAAGAGCGCTTTTGTGCAAAAGAGATATCCCACTAGAAAGGATGAATGATCCCAGGGTACAAGACCAAAGAAGAAATAGTATTCAGTGGATCCTAACCAAGGTGGTTATGAAACCAATATTTCAGGATCTAATTTATAATAAAATGCCCAGCTGAGACTTGATGAAGTGTTTCACTGGAGAAAAGGGAGCGAGAGAAAGCCCAATCTTGCAGCTGTTATAGAACCATGTGTGGAGCCATAAGTGCAGAGATTAAAGGCTTCTCACAGCCATAAATACATTTTTTTCTCTTCAATGAGTCCTGGGGGGTGGGAAGCTGGCTGTAATTGGATGTGCTGCAATATGCTTTTCATTTACAATCACAGTACCAAGGAAATTAAAAGCAACAGCAAAAAGCACGAGTGCAGTGGTGACTGGAGATGGTGCCCATCAATGTGGCAGCAACAGCAGCCTCACACCTCATTCCTTTCTTCTTTTACTTGGCACCTGCAATGCAGAGGAATGGGAACCATGGGACGAGGTGGGCACTGGGAAATTGGAATGTCCACCCTTCCTTTGACTGGCTTTCAAGACAGAGCAAATTTATTCAGTTTCCACCCTGCATTTTGCCCATCTCAAACAGATTTTGACATAATTACCCCAACTCAGAAATTAAAAAAAAAAAAAAACTAATTCCTGCTTCCTTATCTCTGCTACCTTGCCTTTCAGTTCTCCTTTTCTGGGGAGAAAGTGGTCATTCCTCCAGAACATTGTGCTTATCTGTTACCATGACATCATCACTGAAAATGCATTTACTAAGGAGAGAGAATGTTAAAGGAAACAGGAGATGGGAAATGCTTTATACTTGGTGCCCAGGGCATCACAAGTGCTTAATAAATGATGTGCTTCCTTTGCTGCTTTGTTTGCCTCCGTGTTGCTCCCTCCTTCTAACCCTGGCCTCACTCACATTTCTTACTGACATGCTTCAGGATTGGTCCCTGACTCTAATCCAGCAGTTCTAAAAGTGTGATGTATAGTCCCCAGGCTGGCAGCGTCAGAGAACATGTTAGAGATACAAACTCTCAGGCCCCACCCTCAAGCTACTAATTCTGATCCCAGTGCAGCCACCCAGGGGTGCTGACAGAGGCTCAGGCTCGAAAACTACCATCCCAATCCTTCCCTCCATGCCCCTTTTAATATCTGATGGATCATCCACATCAATTTCTTTTTCTACACACTCTGGATTCACTGGTATTATTCTTGAAGAAACAAGACCAGTCACCTAAGATTGGAAATCTATTACAGAGATGTTTCTTGCTTCATATGGCTTGCAAGTGAATTTAACAAATATTAGATGTAAGGTAATAATGAATTCTGTGTCTCTGCTCTGAGGATCTTTCCTGTTTTTATATGACTGTTTAAAGAGATGTGCTGGTGAATGTTTAACAGCTTCTCTGAGAACAAAAAGCTCTGGTGTATAGCATTTGCCAATTTCTATGATGTAAATACTCCCACCATGACCTATATATCAAGCTTCAATCTGACATCATTGAGCAGGTTGGGAAGAGATGTGGGCAGTATTCTCTCACAAGCTCACCCTAGCTGGTTCCGCACCCCATGGCCTACTTTCCAAAAAACCAACATCTCCCAGGTTAGAAAATGTCTTCAATTTCCTTAGCAACCTCTCCTACTAATCCTAGATGGTGGAAATAGAACATTTGACTCTTTTCCTAACAATTCATTCTTTCCCTTCATGCCATGCTCCTCAGGAGGAAGATGTGCTGATCAGATTGGTAACAGCATGAGACAGCCAATGGGGCACATTTTGCTGGTTGGCAGGACACTGTGATATAGGCAGGAACTGACTGGACCCTTCTTCTGTCTCTTCCATGGCCCTCTTCCCACTTCACATTTCTCCTTCTGCATCATGAATTAATGAGGAAAAGCAGCATGCAGCTCTCCTTCCAGTGGCTGGCAGGGTTGGTGGAACTGGTGTGGCTCATACATCCAGCCCTCATAAAATCTAGGGAGTCCATTCAGAAGGCCTCCTTCAACTTTCAGGTCCAAACACACATATGAAAGAGACAAAACCCAGTTCTGTGGGGACAGAGGAAGGAGGCACCACACCGCGTCCCTCACCAGTGTGGCCAGTACTTCTCTCTTGATCACTGTCCTGTGCATTAGGCAACCTTAACTGTGAACCCTGAAGCCCCAAGTCCTAGCACATGAAGTGACTTCGTATGTCATGGCGTAAGAAGAGACTGGCTTTGGACGAATCAGACAGTGCAAGATTCGAACCCCACTCCACCACATGTGTGCCGGCTACTCTTGAACAACTGCATTGTCTCTCTGAGCTTCAGCTGACTCATCTATAAAATAATAGTAAGAACTACCTCTCAGAAGGATTCCAATTGAATGAGATGATGTACATAAGACATCTAGAGTGATGCCTGGTAGACAGTAGATGCATAATAAATGGGACATTTTATAAGTCTTATTCCATGGTGTCTTGCACCCAAATACTCAAGTACAGACCTGTGTCTCAAGTTCAGCGCTTTAAGAGCTCCTGAGCACCCAGATATGCTATGTGTCTCCCCTGCCCACCACCCCTCACTCCTACCCGTGGCTCAGAACAACAGACACTGCAGGGGAGGCTGGGTCTCCTAAGGATTATCCCAGTCCCACATGGCAGCTATGGTAGAACTCCCCGTGCCCCACACCCAACTTTCATCAACCCCACCCTATTCAGACAGACTTTTCTTCTACAAGTGCAGTACTTTGCAGTCAGGAAGCCATTCTCTCTCCTACCTGGCAGACTTCCTTCAGAGAACTGAGGACCAACTCTAAGTTCTCTCCCTCACTGTTCAGAGCCCCATGCAAATCAAGAGACGTGGCTGAGCATCTGTTTCAGTGTACCTGAAGGATTTTGGTCACAGGATACATAATTAACAGTTATATAGGAGGAATAAATTCAAGAGATCTATAGTACAGCATGGTGACTACAGTTAATGATGTTCTATTGCATTCTGGAAAAATACAGTGATTGTTAAGAGCCCTCATCACAAAAATGATTACTAGGTCGGGTAATACATTTGTTAGTTAGTTAGATTCCACAACTCCACAATGTATATATACTTCAAAACATCACGTTGTATTTGATAAATTCACACAATGTTATCTATCAGTTTTTTTAATTAAAACAAGTTTAAATATATCCTTATATAAGAAGGAGTGTACCCAGAAGCATGGAAGGAACAATGCCTTCTAAAGGGTGATGTAGCTTGATGCCCTAGTTTTAGCAACCAAAGTAAAAATAAATTCCAGGGCTTCTCACTTAATGTGCACATGAATCACCAAAGGTTATGTTAAAATGCAGATTCTGGACTAGGCACAGTAGCTCACGCCTGTAATCCTAGCACTCTGGGAGACCAAAGCAGGTCGATCTCTTTAGCTCATGGGTTTGAGAACAGCCTGAGCAAGAGTGAGACTCCGTCTCTAAAAACAGCCAGGTGTTGTAACAGGTGACTGTAGTCCCAGCTACTCAGGAGGCTGAGGTAAGAGAATCATTTGAGCCCAAGAGCTGGAGGTTGCTGTGAGCTATGATGCCATTGTACTCTACTAAGGATGACAAAATGAGACTCTGTATAAATAAATAAATAAATATACAGATCCTGTACATTAAGTCTGGGGCAGGGCCTACAATTCTGCGTTTCCACCATCTCCTAGGTGAGGCAAGTGGGCCATACTCAATAGTAAGAGATGGTAGTGAGACTGCAGGCTGGGAAACTAAGGGCATTCTGATATGCCAGGTTCAGAGCCACAGTCTAACAACGTCAAAAACAAATGAGGTTCTCAAACACCTCATTGCAAGAGAAACATTTAGGAAATGAAAGAAACACAACTCCTTAATATAAAAACTGCAGGAAGAGGAAGCTTCTTTGTGTTATTATATTTCTATCTTTAAAACCTATTGGTACTATGCAAATGCCATTCTTTCTTTCTATTACTCCCCATGTTCATTGCCATGGCACAACCCAGTCATAATTCATAGTTACTGTGATTTGAATTGAACTTGGAATTTTCTTTTATGTTATAATCATGCTTGGGAGGAAATGCAAAATCAACACATGATGCTCTTGTGTTTTATTGGCTAGGATTTAAACACATTTGTTCATTTGACTACTCACTGATTTTATTTTTAAGTATAATGTATTTTAATGATATTTTTCACTGCACACAAAATATTTTAAGGCCATAATATTTTGTGATAAACAGTAACTCCTCTTATAAACCAATGTATCAGCAATTTCTTTGAAAAATTTCTTAAAATCAACTCTTCAAAGGTGTCGAAATATGGCTATGTCTGTGTGACATCAATAACATCCAAAGCAGAACTGTTTTGTCTCCACTAAGCCAAGTCTCTGGCTGTTTGCACACATCTGAGAGCAGCCACAGAGGAGGAAGCATTGCAATGAATGGCTGCATCTTCACTCGGCATCCTGCTCACAGCAAGTAAAGAAAGAGATCATACCAAATAATCCTCAATTAATGAAAGTAAAAACTCATATTTAACCAGCATTACTGCACAGCCTCATAAGCCCAAAGGCCATACATTCCCACACCAGCCCAGAAAGAAAGCCTTCCCAGTTCAGAATTTCAGAAACAATGAGACAAAAACATAACTAAATAATACTTTCAAAGGAATGCTAGAACAAAGCAGGAGTTAAAACATCCAAATATAAGTAAGAAGCCAGGAAAATCCAGGAATCACACAGACATCCTGAGGAAATTAGTCTTCTTCAAGCTAATTAGTGACAGCCACAAATGGAATCCAGACCACAGCTAGAAACAGAGGCTGGTATACTGCCAGGCAGGTTGTACATCTGAGAAGATGATTTCATTGAGTTTAAAGAAGAACTTGGTTAATTCTGTTACACCGTGCACCAGATCTCAAAAGCCAGAAGCTGATATTTGAGAGATCAGGGCTCCACTATGATGAAGCCCCAGAAATTTCAGTCAGTCCTCACCGCCCTAGTGCTGTATAACAAATGCCTCATAAAAGGACAGTGGTTTCATGGTCACTAGAACACAGGAGGACGAGTCTAACTCTACAAGCCCATTGCAAGCCTCTGCTCACATCACAACCCTTAATGCCCCATTGGCCAAAGCAAATGATATGACTGAAATCAAAGTTGAGAAATGAGGTCAGAGGGTAGAAAACTGGGACCAAAATGTGACCTGCCCCACCAGAGACACACCAGAGTAATGTCACCTACTCCAGCAGAGACATACCAGACTAACGTGACCTACCACACCAGAGACACACCACAGTAACATGACCTACCCCACCAGAGACACACCGGAGTAATGTGACCTACCCCACCAGAGACACACCAGAGTAATGTGACCACCACACCATTGACATACCAGAGTAACGTGACCTACCCCACCAGAGACACACCAGAGTAATGTGACCACCAGACCATTGACATACCAGTGCTTCTCAATCTTGTTTCCATGATTTCCCTTTAATCTGCCTTTTTAATACTTTTTTTTGCTATTACCACAGAAGTACTGCCTATAGTGTCTGGACTATATTTATATCTGTGTTTTATACATAAAAAATGAAGAATTTTTTTACACATACCTCAAGAACCAATTTTTCACTGGCCCAGTATTGGAGGCAATGTTGATGGTATTAACAATGAATAACATGCACTTTGCCAAGGTAGAAATGTAATCCACCCACCCTTCTAAACCTAGTGTTGCAATCTGAGTCCAGAGGGACAGAATGAAGGGGCTCATAGTACTTGGATACAGACAGTGTGTTCTCCCATCACATTTTTATCCCCAGTGTCAGTTTCTTGTACATCTCTGCTCAAGAGGCCTGCATTGCACACTGATATGTACCATTTTTTAAAGAAACCATCTTGCTGTATGCATTAAATGCAGCATGAGTGTTATTAGTCTCACCCAAGTTTGCAGGGCCTGCCAAACCCCTAGCAAATCAGACAGCACTGATCCTGCCGGGCTGTAGAAGCTGGGCTATCCTCACAGCAAACTATAAATGCCTGTTATTGATATTGCTAGTTTAATGCTAAAGTTTAATTCCTCCTTAAATAAAACACTGCAATTTTTCACACTAATTAAAACAGTGATTAGTGGTTACTTTTGTTTATATGCACATCATGGTTTTAAGCAGCAAAAGATGTCTCTGCATCAGTTGTGAATTACATTCATTAGCTGGTAACAAATCCCTAGAAGATGACAGTGGCTTATGCAAACTAGAGGTTTATTTTTCTCACACATGAAAGACGTCCAGAGGTAAAAAGCCAAGTTTAGAGGTCCATGTACACCACAGAATTAAGGTGCTGCTACTTTTCTACTCTCCTGTCCTTAGCATATGGCTACCATCCTCAGTGGTGCCTCATGGTCACAAAACAACTGTGAGAGCTCCAGATATCAGATCCATGAAGCAAACAAGGAAAGGAAAGAAAAATATAAGGGCAAAAGTATATGCTTCCCAGCTGATTTGATAGTCAGTTGCTAGTTTTATGCTGTTTCTGTCTATCTCTAAAAAGGTAGGTGTTGCACATTTTGGTCATTGGTACGTGGGTCCATGATGGTCACCTTGAGTCTATCTGTTCTGAAACACTTCTCCTCTTGTATTGCACTGTCCTTCATTCTTCCCAAGGCCACGGCCACAGTGTGTACAGGTACTATATTGTGACATTCTTTTCAATTGCAAAAGAAAAAAAGATCAATACAGGAAATAAGAGCTTAAAGTCCTCACTATTAGGGCTTTTCTTTGAGCTGCAAAAGAAGGCCATCTAAGTTTGCCACACGTAGCAAACTATTTCAGACACCATCTTCCTTGCTCTTAATCTATCTGGCTTACCCAACCTCAGTTCTGCAGTACTGAGTACTACAAAAACTTCTTCTCCAAACCTCTATTTAAATCTTTACTACCTCCCTAAGAAAAGAGGAGGGAGATTCTCCATCTTCTTAAAAGGAAAGATCTCCCCACCTTGGACACACTTTTGTCTCTCCAATTTGCAAAGCCCTAAGGCTGTATCAGTTTACAACTATAGAAGAGATTGCAAGTCACCTACTAACTTTCACTTCCTCCATTAAAGGAAAAAGAACCCAAATTTTATTTCATGGAGTGATGTGACCACCTAAAGGAGTATTTCCCGGCCTCACTTACCACTAGGGTTAATGCTATAGAAGTAAAAGTTATTGGATAGAGTTTCCAAGAGATTTCTTAAAGAAAGCTAACCTAGCTAGGAGAAGTCCTTTTTTCCTTCTCCATTGCTTTCTACTTTCTACCTGGACCTCACAAGAACTTCCAATGTGAAAGCCTATGTTTTAGTGGAGATATATATATGTGTGTAAGGAGCCTGAGTCTTTGGTGACTAGGAAGCCACCCTACAAGTTCCAAGTTTCTCCCTCTTGGTACTTCTGCTATGCAGAAGAAAAATAAACATCTATCTTACTTAAGCCACTCTTCATTTTCTTTTACATGCTGCTGAATTTTGTCCTAACTGATACAGAAATCCCTAGTTTAAAGATTTATTCTGAATGCGAATGAATTCACTAGCTCAGTGGTTCTCAAACTGTAGCGTATGGCAGAGTCACTTGGAGGGCTTGTTAAAATGCGGATTTCTGGGTCTCATCTTCAAAGTTCCTGATGTGGCAGTTCAGAGGTGAGGCCTGAGAATCTGCATCTCACACTCTCAGGACAGCTGACACTGATGCTCCAGGGACCATACTTTGAGAATCACTGCACTAACTCATCCCTAATTTATTTGGCTAATTTTCTTCTTAGAGACTATAAAGAAAACAAGCCATGGGGATCTGAGTCATTCTTGTTTTTCTTTTTTGGAGCCAAGAATTCCTTTCCCAGAAATACTGAACTGTACCTTTTGCCGAATCTTTCTTCTTTTTTTGGCAGCACGTCCCTCCACATCTAGCATTAGAGGAACCCTTGCTAAGTTATTAACATGGACTTTGGCCCCGGCAAAATCCATGTAATTAATGTTAACCCACAATTTTTGAGCACTTTATCTTGTACCTTTTCTATTTTTCCTTGATCTTTAATGCCAGAGTTTTCACAGACAATAGCTCAAAAGTGTGTTGTGCAGAAGGTTTTTGTGCTTATGGTTTTTGGTGGTGTTGTTTATTTTGTACTTGAAGATAATGTACATTTTTTTCTCTCTAACATGCTATTCAATTCATTATCTCGACAGCAGGTCATTTCACCTGATAGCCAAACATGAATTTTTTTCTTCAGAGTTCATTCTAGTCAGCCCACACATTTTCCTCTTCTAGAGGGCCCAAAGCAACAGTAAAGTCACTGGACAATTTCTTTTGCCACCCAGAATCCATTCTGCTGTATTTAAGTGAAACCATCCTGGTTTGTACTTAAAAATTGCCTCCCCTCTCTCATCCAGAGGGGAACATGTGACCCAGCAATGACCAAAAAGACCTCATAATCTTATTGTGGGCCTTAATAGGTCCCCCAAAATTCATACGTTGAAGTCCTCACCCCTAGGATCTGGGATTGTAATTATATATGGAGATAAGATCTTTAAGAAGGTAATTAATTTAAAATGAGGTCATTAGGGAAGGTCCTGCACCAACAATTAGCGTCTGTATAAGAAAAAGAGATGAAGACCCAGGTATGCACAGAGCGAAACCACAAGGGGAGGCCACAGCTCTCTACAATCAAGGAAAGAAGCTTCGGAAGAACTCAGCCCTGCCAACACCTTGATCTCTGCTTCTGTGACAAAATAAACCTCTCTTATTTGTTCTGCTCAGTCTGTGGTTCTTTGTTATGGCAGCCCCGGCAAACCAATGTAATAACCCTGGCCATGGGGTTGGCAAACATTTTTAGGTGAACAGCTGGATAATAAATAGTTTAGATACTGTAGTTCCTACGATCTCTGCCACAGCTACTCAGCTTTGCTGTTGGAGCACCAAGGCAGCCCCCCCCAAACTCTAAAGGAATGGGCGTGGCCACTCCCCAAAGAAATGTCATTGCCAAAAACAGGCAGCCGCCCCAGAGGCTGCGGTTTGCGGATGCCTGCTCGAGATGATTGGTTCAAAGCAAACATGTGACTCAAGTCTAGCCAATCAGCATTATTCTACTCCTCTAGCCAGAATGTTTCTATACGTGTATCTAACCCTGGTAAGTCTGATTAGAGCGACTCTCAGAACTTGGGAAAAGTTTATGTTATGAGACTATGAAAAGGAAATTGTTGTCTTCAGAATAAAGCCCAAAGTTCTGAGCATGTCTCCAAAGCATCCTGAAATTCAAGCACTCACCTACATCTGTCCTCTCTTTTTACCAGAGACAAGTATTGGGTAGATGAACCACAAATGCCTTAAGAACAATAAGTAGTAATCAACAATTTACATTTGTAAAATATCCAAATGAGTGGACTTGGCTTCTTGCTTAGAGCAAGTTAACTAGAAAATTATCAATTGTGCTATTTGAACACAACCTGAAATAACACATATTTACCTGGCACCTCATGTAACAGGAGCTTTAAGAGAATAACGTTACCCTGGGAAATGCAAGAGAGAAGTTATTCATCCAGATTATTCTCTGAGAATGTGTAAGAAAAAAGCAACTTTAAATTTAAACACATCTGGTCAATAAAAAAGGGGATGCAAGGCTGTCTGAATTTTTTCCTCTGATTAAGTTATGACATCTTTCTTTAAATCAATAACAAAAGAATTCAGCATAGCTTCCCAGAACGGGTCAAACAGGAGCAAATGCATGAGAGTTTTTTAAAAAATTAAAAAATGAAAATCAGGAATTGTTTTCTTTTCAGACTAATATTCATATGTATGCAATAATTATTAACAAAATCAGATGTAAGCTTGGGTGGGTCAGACAGGTGATGCAGTCGTAGTTAGACCAGAGCCAATCATGCTGTGGTAAGGAGCAATACCATAAGCCGTACAGTTTATTTCTTGCTCCTGCAAAGACTTCTTCTCTGAGTCTGGGCAGTTTTCTGGGAAAGCTGCCCTCCATGTGGAGTCTGCTTCCATCTGTAGCACCTCCATTTCAACAAATGCTTCACTATGGAGGGGAAAAACCCTCCATGGAGAATCACACACTTGCTCTCAAATGATTCCACAGAGAAGTGACAGATAGCACAGCCAGTCCATTGGCTAGAACTAGTCATGTGAGCTTATTAACTAAGGGTGACAGGAAATATAGTAGAGCTCAGTTTCCAGGGATATGGGAAATGGGGACTCCCATGCCGGGATACCCTCAGGAGGGAAGACAGGGCAATATGTTCCTTGCAAACCAGTGAAGACAAAGCAGAGAAGGATAGGTGTGCAAACAGTGAAGGAGGAGAGGCTAAATTCAGTTGCTTTTCGGTTCTGTTGTTCCTCAAAATATACTTATGCCAATGGCTACCCATGACACTGCTCCCTGGCCCGTGATGTGAGGGGAAAAGGAGGAGCATGAAGTGGTCAATAGAATGCTAAGTGGACAGTAGAGGTGGGTGCAGAGAGGCCAAGGTAGGAGGATCACTTGAGCCCAAGAATTAGAGGCTACAGTGAACTATGATCATTCATTCCACAGTACTTCAGCCTGGGTGACAGAGCAACATGCTGTTTCTAAAATCAAATGAGAAAGAGAAAGAAAAGAAAGCTAAACTAACAATATGGTCCCTCATTCGAGTTAAACTGACAATAGCAAGTGACCTGCTTGCATTTTTGATGCTAAATGCTGATCATAATTAAATAGTTGTTTAGTTAATGTCCTAACTTGGCAAAATAATTTGGCTGGAGAAAAGAGGGCAATTGGTGGGAACTCACCTAATGTGCACAAAGTGTGTACAGCACATCCCCTGGGTGAGGAGCTCAACTACAACTTGAACTTTATTTTGGAAGTTAGAACAATGTAACCTAAAAATTTATATCCTCATATTAATTAGAAATTAAAAACTGAACTTGGCAGATGCATTTTTTTCTTAAGTTACTGTGTCAGTCTATAAAACCAAATTCTGGGAGCCACTGACCTGGTTAACGGTTTTGCCTGGAGCTTGCTTTAATTGTTTAAGAAAATATACTGTTTTGAGCACCTGTGCTGTGATGTTTAATGTGTTTCCTCATTTACTCCTCACAGCAACAAAGAAGAAGGTATTATTATCCCACATTTACAGATAAAGCAACAGAGATGCAGAAAAAACTTCTCCCGGTTCTCAGGTGTCCCTTGTCCCACTTTTCAGTGGCTTCCTGTAAGAAACTCACAATCCAAAATGAACCTACAGATCTTCCCACCCCAAACTTGTTTCCCCCAACCTCCAGCTCACATCCGACACCTCACTCAGAGCCCCACTCACCCCTGCTGAGGGTGCCACCTCCCGCACAGTTGTTTTAACCATAAACCCAGGAGTCCCTCTTAGTTACCCCTTTTCTCACCTCTCCTCTCACATCCAATCTAGTCTCATGTGTGTCTATTGCTCTTCCCATACACATTTCAAATTCTTTCTCTTCTCATCACTCATGGCTTCACCTTGTCAAGTGCATCATCATCTTGTCGGCTAGATTATGCGTAAGCTTGGTGCCAGGTCTGCTTAGATCTATTCGTACCCCATCTAACTCATTCTCCACCAATAGGGCAACTTTGTTACAACTAAATCAGATCATGGAACGTCTCCTTAAAACCCTCCATGAATTTGTGCTGTGCCTAGAGGTCAGCTCAGACTCTAGGATAGCCTCCTAGGCTTCCATGACCCCTGGATCATACGCTCCTCTCCAGCTTCCTGTCTTCCTTCATCTCCCCAGTGTGCCAAACCCCCATCTGGGCCTCAAATGTGCCAAGCTTCAAATCCTTTGCACTGCTGTTCCACATGGCTGGGATACTTTTCCTTCTGCTCCTCAGAGGTCTGCCTTTTCCTTCATATTTTACTTTTCATGATAGCATGAAGTAACTCCCATCCTGTCATTCTCATGTTAGTGCCCGCTCTTTCTTCTTAGCACGTATGACTATCCATAACAATCTGGTGTATCTATTTACTTTTTGTCTTCTCTTTTTTTTTTTTTTTTGAGACAAAATTGATCACATCTTAGATCACAAGTCTAACCTCAGCAAATTTAAAAGAATAGAAATTATTCCTTGTATCTTCTCAGACCATCATGGAATAAAAGTTGAACTCAGTAACAACAGGAATCTGCATACTCATACAAAAACATGGAAGGTAAATGACCTTATGCTGAATGTTAGCTGGGTCATAGATGAGATTAAGAAGGAAACTGCCAAATTTTTGGAACAAAATGATAATGAATACACAAATTATCAGAACCTCTGGGATACCACACAGGCCATCCAAAGAGGGAAATTTATAGCATTGCAAGCCTTCCT
>CAUYQV010176906.1:0-15695 GCA_963574575.1 Galagoides demidoff | reverse complement strand
TGAGCTGTGATGCCATGGCACTCTACCCAGGGGGATAGCTTGAGGCTCCATCTCAAAAAAAAAGAATAGAGAAGCAAGAATTCAATATACCCCATACTAATATGAGGCCAATAAATGATCTAATACATGCCCACATAAGAGAAAAACTCAAATCAATTCAAGGTGGGGGACGGGAGAACAAGGGAGCAGGGAGAGGGGAGGCAGGAGGGGGCTGGGTTATGTCCCACATAATGGGCACAGTGTTAGGGTATCTGGCACACCTTATGGGGGTGGGACACAATTTTAAGAGGGACTCTACCTAACAAATGCAAACATTGTAACCTAATTCTTTGTACCCTCAAATTAACCTGAAACAATAACTAAAAAAGTAAAAAAAAATTTTAAATATTACCACAAATTTGGTGACTTAAAAACAACACATATCTATTATCTTACAGTTCCAGAGGTCAAAAGTCCTAAAATCACAGTGTTGTAAGGTTGTGTTCTATCTAAAGAGTTGAGGGAAGAATCTGTTTTCTTCCTCTTTTCAGCTCCAAGAGGCCACCCACACTCCTTGGCTTAAAGCCCCTCCCTCCATCACTCCAATCCTACCTTCACATCTTCTTCTGACTTTGATCCTCTGACTTCTGGTTTATATAGACCCTTGGGCCCACCCAGGTAATCTAGGACAATGGACAATCTTCCTATCTCAAAATCCCTAATTTAATCTGCAAAGTTCCCTTTGCCATGTAAGGTAGCCTATTTACAAATTCTGGGGATTAGAACATGGACATCTTGTGAAGGGGGCATTATTTTGTCTACCATAGGTAGAGACAATCACCAATCCTATTTTAAAAAGATGACAGTTCAGAGTATTACATAACTGGCTCAAGTCCACAGTGGTGAAGCCAGGAATGCACACAAGTAGCTCCATTCCAGACCTGGCTTTCCACAGCTCCCCCATGCACACCTCTGCCAATTCCGCCCATGGGGCCAAGGCTGCCTCCCTTCCCCCAGATGTTCCAAACCCACCCATGCTTCAAGCTCAGATTGGATATCTCCTATTCTTTCAAAGCTTAGAGTTGCTAGGGCTCTTTGGCCATGTCCAATCCCACTCTCTCCTTGTGGGGCTGGGGGAAATTGAGGTTTATAGGTCCTAATATTATAGTGTAGACAGCTAGGCCTGGGGCATTGGCGTTCCAGGCTGATGCCAGCTCTGGCCTACTCCAAATCTCTGGAGGCAAGGACTGGGCAGGCTGATCCCCCCCCTTGGGCTGAGGATTATGTATCAAAACTCTCAAATGCACCCTTTGTGTGTCCAGCTCAAAGTCAAGGCTGCCAAGTTAAAAAGGCCCAGGAACGTTGGAGACTGACTCAGCCTATTGCCTTGTTACTGTATCCTTCCCCAGACAGGCCCTCCCATTGGCTGAAAGGCACAAAGATCCCATTGTCATCTGGCCCTGGGACCCTAGGGCAGAGTAGCCACTGACCAGGACAAGGCCAAACAGAGAGGATGATTAAATTTGACTTCAGCCCTCCCCACCCCAACACTCCCACTGAGCAGCTGAAGGTTTCTCCATCAGCTCTTTTATAGCTCACAAAGGACTTTTATACCTCTAATCTTACTGAGTGGCACATTTCGTCTGCAAGGTAGAAAAGTCAGGATTCACTAAGTACATTTTGGGCTTGGGCAGACAAAGGGACTTGCTCAGTATCACACAGCTGACCCATGGTAGAGCTGAGATGAAAACCCCCAAACTCTTATCACTTGGTGCAAGACTCTTTACAGCTGCCTCCACCCATGGTTCCAGTAAAAGTTTGCAAAAACACCTCCTTCTCACAGACCCTCTCTCTCTCTTGAGATAGGAAATTGGGTTAACAATTGGGTGTATCTTCTCATTTCAACACAAACCGACCTGTCTCAGTCGGGTTTGTACTGCTATAACAGACCTGGGACTGGTTAATTTATTGGCCCATGGTTCTGGCAACTGGGAAGCCCAAGATCGAGGCGCTCCATCTGGCAGAGGCCATTGTGCTGTGTCATCCCATGCTGAAAGGGTAAAGAGAGGGTGACGGAGAGCAAGAGATTAGATTGCAGCCTCAATCCCTTTCATAATCAGTATGAATGCGTTCATGAGGGTAAAGACCCAGGACACAAACACCTCCCATTAGGCCTTACCTCTCAACGCTGCTGTATTTGGGGATTAAGTTTCCAGCACATGATTTTCGGGGGACATATTAAAACCATAGCACCTAGCTAGGAGAAGTGTTGATTTGAGTTCTGATTTGGATTCTTTTCATTGTAGGACCTGTGCCTGTGGTCTGACTTTGAGAAGCAGGCGCAGGCCAGCACACCTGGCTAGTTTCTCTCTTTTTTTTTTTTTTTTTGAGACAAAATCTCACTATGTCACCCTCAGTAGAGTGTCATGGCATCACAGCTCACAGCAACTCAAACTCTTGGGCTTAGGCAAGTCTCTTGCCTCAGCCTCCCAAGTAGCTGGGACTACAGGCACCTGCCACAAGACTCAGCTATTTTTTGTTACAGTTGTCATTGTCGTTTAGCAGATCCGGGCTGGGTTCAAACCCACCAGCCTCAGAGTATGGGGCCAACGCCCTAACCACTGAGCTACAGGTGCCGAGTCTAGTTTCTCTATTTTTAGTAGAGACTGGGTTTTGCTTTGCTCAGGCTGGTCTCAAACTCCTGAACTCAAGCTATCCACCCACCTCGGCCTCCCAGAGTATTAGGATTACAGGTGTGAGCCACCTTGCCTGGCCTAAAGCCAGGTTTTCTTATCTGTAAAATGGACATGATTATATAATTTGATCCTCCTGGATACAAAGTCAGTGTAAGAGTCAAGTGAACATGGATTTTAGAGAGTCAGAAAATACAAGGGAGTGGGTAAGAAACCCAGTTTTGTAGTCAAATCTCTGGGCTTGGGTCCTGGAGCAAGTTACTTAACTCCAAAAATCTTTTTTTTTTTTTTTTTGAGACAGAGCCTCAAGCTGTCCCCCTGGGTAGATTGCTATGGCTTCACTGCTCACAGCAATCTCCAACTCCTGGGCTCAAGTGAGCTCCTGCCTCCGCCTCCCAAGTAGCTGGGACCACAGGCGCCCCCCACAGTGCCTGGCTATTTTTTGGTTGTAGCCATTATTGTTGTTTGGCGGTCGGGGGTGGATTCGAACCCGCCACCTTAGGTGTATGTGGCTGGCGCCTTAGCCGCTTGAGCCACAGGCGCCGAGCCAACTCTAAAAATCTTAAGGTATATTATTTAATCTCCAGCCTCAGTTTTCTCAAGGGCAAAGTTCTTGCGAGGTTCTTATGAGGATTAGATGGGTAATATGTGTAATGCATTTGGCTCACAGCTGTACACCCTAAGCACTCCATAAATGTTAGCTATTTTATGATTAGATCATCAAATTCAATATTTCCCAAGTGTGTTCTACAAATTATTAGTCCTGTAACGTATTCCAGAAAGCAAGCATGCACCACCTTCCTCATGAATATTCCGGAGTCACATTAAAACATTAACGGCCCTGAAAATTTCTGCAGAAAGGAGACCTGTTGAACCTTGTTGACCCTTCCCCAGATCCCTCCGCTGCACGTTTCTCAATGCACTCCACAGACCCTGGGCTCCATCACAGACTTTTTGGGGAAAGTTTATTTGAACCAATGCCATCATTTGAAGAAGAAAGTGAGGTTCAGGAAAGGTGAAGTGACCCATCCTTGGTCACCTGGGACTTGACCCAAGCCAATTCATTCTTTGGTCCTTCTATCAAACCACACTGAGAAGAAAATGCTTTCTGCCGTTGAAACGGACAAGCACTCCTCAAGTGTCACAGGTTTGTATTGTTGGTTTCATGGTCCTTTACCCTGTCTTGGAGGAGGCTCTGTCCCCATAACTGCGATGCTGCAGGCTCGTGGCCCAGGCGGCCTCCCTGCTGCCGTGGGCAGGGTGGAGAGCTCGGCAGTGGATTGGTTCTGTCTCCCCCATCCCTGGGTCTGTAATACTGTAGCAGCTGGTCCAGGTCCAGAAAACACTCACACGCAGGCACCAATTTTCTTCTGCAACCCCACACGCCTGGAAATCGTTTTGGAAGAAGGGGAAAAGCCCAATAACCCAACCCTGACAACGTGGCAGCTTTACACGTTCTCTGACGTGGCCGGCAAACCAAACCTCTCTTCACTTTTAGCCACTGTGAAGCCAGGAGTAATGACAGCTCCGCCAGCCCAGGGACGTGGCAGCCTGTGATGTGTGACTCACCCAAACGGGGGCAGGGGCTGGGGCAGCAGTGACGAGGAAAGGAGATCTGGATGAAGCCGCTCAGCCCCGACTCCTCTTTCCAGCCCTTATCTCTATTTCTCCTTCACCTAATCTCCTGATTTTGAAAACTCTTTCAGAAGTGACCTCTCACTCCTAATCTGCTCCAACGCTCCTTCATCTCTCTTTTCTTACCCAAGACAAGGCAGGCCTCACTGTCAATTCTGAGGCTGATCCAGAGCCTCCTGTGTCATCATTCCTCACTGCCGCCTCTGGGACCTCTCCTTAGACAGAAGCTTCTAGTAATGACTCTTTGAGATGCTCTGTGTCAGTGGTTTTCCAACTGGAGTTCATGGCGCTCTGGGAGCTCCATGCAGGAGCCTTAAGGCAAGAGGAGGACCAAGGGGACCAAGGGGGCAGATCCCCGGCCCCTCGCCCAATCCCTGCTTCAACCTGAGCAGAACTGCTTTTGTCTGACATACTGAGTTCTTGCTTAAGATTTCATTTCTAAAAATAGTTTCACTACTCTTTTAGAAAGTTTGGAATGCACTGATTTATGTTCAGCCCCCTGGGTCTCTAGGTGAAGAAAAATGAGCCCTGGCATAAGGGGGTGATCTGTCCAAAGACACAGAGGATCACAAGCTGTCCTGGGCGCTGTGGGAAGTGAGAGGGGTCCTGGCGCCCACCTCCTGGAAGCTCACAGTTGGTTCCCTCCCTGTGGGCAGGCAGGCAGGCTGTAAGTAAATTTTCCCCCCAGAGAAGGAGGAAGGGGTTTCACCTACTGCCCAAGTGTCCCCGCAAAGTGAAACAGGGGATGCCACAAGGCAGGCTTATCATCTGCTGGTCCAGATGAGGGCAGCCCCTGCCAGACTGTATACCAGGAGTAGTATATGTGGGGCCGACGCCAATGGGGAGAACAATGGACCCACTCAGGAGCTTTGGGATCATTTCTCCCTCTTTTAAAATGTTTTCTCCTCCAAACAAAACCTTTCTGGGGCTATCATTTTGGAACTTTACTGATAGGGGCTGGATTCACCCTTCTTTAAAGAACCTGAGTGTCTTTCTCTCATATTCTTCTGAAAGAAAGGCCAACACCTAATCTCCTGGTTTTGAAAACTCTATCAAAAGTGACCTTCTCACTCCTAATCTGTTCCTCTTCTCCTTCATCTCTCTTTTCTCCTTCCTTTTTGCTTAGACCCGTCCTCTTTCTGCCCTTCCAACCCTATTAGGAAGAGCACTGGATGAGGAGCCAAGAGACCTGGCGTCCTCTCCCCAGTCAGTAACAATGCGGGCAAATCCTTCCCTGCTCTGAGCATTTGTAAAATCAAGATGCTGTGTTAGGTCATTATTTCCAAACAGTGCTGAGGAGGGCCTAATAAAGGGGCACAGGTTCCCCTGAGAAGCCCCAGAGGCAGTTTGCTATTTTAATTGTGAACAAGGGTTCTGCAACTGTTTGAAAATAACTGGGCCACGTAACATAGGGACCTTTCATTGTTTTAGGGCTTTAAATTCAGTGTTTTCCTCTTCTTTCTTTCTGTCTTCCGCTCCTCTGCCTCCCCTGACTTCCTCACTCAGATCCTCAAGTTTTCCAGCAGAATCTTAAGATTCTTCAGGGTTGCAACCCTACGTCTATTCTGCTGTCTCTAGAGACTGGACTCTTGCTCTTTCATTTACAGCATGGGAGAAAAATTGTTTCTTCATAGGATTCTAGAACAATGAGGGAGACTCCATGGCCATGACAAATGGTAGCTGGCCACCTCTTCTGGTGCAGCACTGAGATGTCCAGCGCCTCCCCACCCCCACCAAACTGCTCACTTCCCAGCCCTGTTCCAATTTAAGTTATTCTCCTGATTCAGACATTTTTGTGGTGTGAAATCATCTCCGCCCAGCCAGCTGAAGCCGAGCACTCTCTCCAACCCACTGCAGCTTGATGGCCCTCCCTTCCCCTGCCACGTCCCAGTACCTCCCCACAGCTCAGCTCCTCTCCTCCAAGCGTTCAGAATTTCCATTTGATTTCCTTCCAGTTCAGCAAAGAAGGCAGACAGAGTGACAAGGACATGTCAGATTCAACTTTCAGCTCTGTCCTCTGCCCACAGCTCCTGGTGCAGGTCCTGGCACACGCTTAACTCCTAAGGAAAGGTGATTAAGTTTGTTAAACCAAGACAGAGAAAGGGACAGAAGCAGGGGGGAAAAAGAAACAGAATAAGAGTGGAAGGGAGAGACAGACTGTAAGAGTCTGTCAGGATTAAGAGAGAGACAGAAAGAGGGGTGAAAAGGCAAAGAGAGGAAGAGGCAGACACGGAGAAACTAATGTGAAGAAAACTGACCTGAAACTCATCAATAAAACAAAGGGCTAACTGCGTGTCCTCTTCATGTTAGAATGGAACAGGGTCTGACCAGCCCATCAGAGAGGGTCACCCGCTCTAGGATATATCCCTGTTTGGCTTGCTATTTACTGTTGAGTAGAAAGTAGGGCTCTAACTTCAAAGTTACGTGATAACTAGCAGATGTCTGTCTAGCCAAAAATAGAAACCAAGAGGTTACAGTGTTATCACCCCGTAGGACACTAACCAGTTTTGTACAGGACCTAGCAGTCTTTTCCCATCATTCTTTCAGGGCCTGCAGCCACACAATCTCTCTTTAAATTCTCTTTTGGACCAGCTTTACCTGCTTATTCATTCCTTAATAGATTAATTAAATCATTATCATGTGCTTATTTTTTATTTTAATGAGAGCTATGTTTTGAACTATCAAAAACTGTATTCTGGTTCTAGTTAGTGTTTTTTTAAAAAAGAAAACAACTGTATTCTGGTAAGGAAGGCAGAAATAGAGTGAGGCAGAGATGAAGAGAGTGAATGAGTGAGAGGCAGAGGCAGATAGAGAAAGAGACGTAGAGATATTGAGGGAGGCCAAAGAAAGAGATAGAGCAGCAGGCCTGAGACCCAGTCAAACCCATGCACAGAGCCGGGGGCCACTAGTAGTGGAAAGCAGGGTAAGTTGTGCATACATGAAAAACAATAAATACTAGTAGCTTCTGGGTGGAGGATAGATTGGAGTGGGAGACACAGGTAAGGGGGACTTTCATATTTCCTTCTTTATATTTCTTTACTGAATTTCTTATTGCATATAGTCACATGTTATTTTGTACTTTTAAAACATAGAGGGAAAGGCAAAGAAAGACTGTGAGGGAAGCCAAAGCCACTAGGGAGGTGACATCAAGGACAAAAGCAGAAAAAGCAAGATGGCAATGGAAGGAACTCAGCTGTAGCTCAATTGCATTTGGTTGTTCCAATTGTTAGTCTCTCTGCAATACTGGAAGGCCCCTGGGGTCAGAGACCAAGAATGCTTCTATTTGCATTCATTGTACTCTCTAAGCCTGGACTCCGGCTCTGTGTGGTGCTATCAGAAGTGAGCATGGGGGAGGCAGAAAAGAGGCAACACAGACACACAGAAGCAGACCTGGGGCAGGAACAAGAAGCGGCAGGGCAGGCAGAGGCATACTGGAACCAGGGCCAGGCCCTCTGCCTCCTTCTGGAACTGCCAGGCCTGAAGGCCAGTGCCTTTTAGAAATGTCAAGGAGACAGAGGACAGAAGAGCCATCCAGAAGAAACTTGAGAATTGGAGATACCAGGTTCAAACAGAGGCAGGTTGATGTTTGACATCTTCCCTCCACATTCTGGCACCAAAGGACGCATGGGAGGGGCCTCTCCAGAGCCCAGAACCATCTCTGTCTGCTAAATCCTCCTGACAACTGCCAAGCCATTAGGCAACAATCCCTGGTATGTTAACCTCATACCAGGGACTGGGTACTTGTCAAATCCAGCCCACTTTAAGAAATGGGGTAACTCAGGCCCATGGACAGAGAGAGACTTGTTCAAGGTGGTTGTACGTTTGTTTAGGATCATGACTAGAAGCCAAGTGTCTGACTCCCACTTTGCTATTTTTCCTACTCCTGTCTTACTACAGTCCATTTTCAACAGAGCAACTACAATGAGTCTATCAAAATGCAAATCACATCATCTCCTTGCCCTGCTTAAAACCCACTGGCAGAATTTTATCCCCCACTACTCACTTTCTGGCTTAATGAGATGTGCAGAGCTTCTGAGAAGTCTCCTTTTGGGAATTCAACCCAGATAGAAAGTCCATGTCCTTTGTCCTTCCTCCCTTCCTTCTTCCTGCTGCTGGAATTCAGACATAATGGCTGGAGCTGCAGCAGCCATGTTGGACCATAAAGTGACCTCAGGGATGGAAGCCATGAAGAAAAATAGATCCTGGTGCCTGATGACCAGGAAGCTGCCACACCAAGCCTGGACTTTCTCTTGAGAGAGAAACAAATTCCGCCTTGTTTAAGACATTATTATTTTTAGGTTTTCTGTTATATGCACCAAATTAGTTCTAATTGATTCACATTTAACATTTTCTATTCTATTAAAATAAAATCCAAATTCTTGCACTTGGTTCTCAAAGCCCTGTGTGATTCGGCCCCAGGCTATTAAGCTTCTGCTCAAATTACTCTCTCCCTCCCTTAATACTCCTTACTGAGCTGGCCTTCTCTCTGTCCAGGGTGGTCATTGTTCTCCTACCTTGGGGATCTGGCACTTGCTATTTCTCTGCCTGGAAAGCTCCAGCCAGATCCCCTCAGTCAAGTTACTCCCCATTTATCTGATCTCAACCCAAGTAACTCCTTGCAAGAGGATTTCACTAGCCACCTGATCTCAAAAAGATTCATTACTACTCCCCAACCCCCAGTCATCTATTATTCCACCCTGGGGTATTACCTTTACAGCGTTTATCATGAGATTACATTATCTTGTGTGTTTATGAATTGTCCTTTATCATCCTGCCCCAGAATATAAGTGCCATGAGAGCAGGTACCTAGCCTGTCCTGATCACCAATGCTGTAGCCCTTTGCTTCACACAATGCCAACATTTATTTGACACTAATGATTCGTTTACATTATCAAGAACTCACCATATGAATTTTATCTTATATTTGTTTTACCACAATAAAAAATGTCAGCTTTGGGTGGCAGCTAGGGCTCAAGGGGTTAGGGCGCTGGCTCCATATACCAGGGGTGCCGGGTTCAAGCCCAGCCCCGGCAAAAAAACTGCAAAAAAAAAAAAAAAGTCAGCTTTAGTAGATTAGAAGGTTTAAGAGGCTCGGCACCTGTGGCTCAAGTGGCTAAGGTGCCAGCCACATACACCTAGGGTGGTGGGTTCGAATCTAGCCCAGACCCGCCAAACAACAATGATGGCTGCAACCAAAAAATAGCCGGGTGTTGTGGTGGGCACCTGTGGTCCCAGCTACTTGGGAGGCTGAGGCAGGAGAATCGCTTGAGCCCAGGAGTTGGAGGTTGCTATGAGCTGTGAAGCCACGGCACTCTACCCATGGGGATAGTTTGAGGCTCTGTCTGAAAAAAAAAAAAGAAGGTTTAAGAAATAATGTTACCATTACTTTCAAGAAACATAACCTAACGTGTGTTAGAAATTTGTCTTGGGGCTCAGCACCTGTAGCTCAAGCAGCTAAGGTGCCAGCCACATACACCAGAGCTGGCGGGTTCAAATCCAGCCCAGGCCTACCAAACAACAATGACAAATACAACCAAAAAAAAAAAAAATAGCTGGGCGTTGTGGTGGGTGCCTGTGGTCCCAGCTACTTGGGAGGCTGAGGCAAGAGAATCGCTTAAGCCCAGGAGTTGGAGGTTGCTGTGAGCTGTGACACCACAGCACTCTACCCAGGGTGACAGCTTGAGGCTCTGTCTCAAAAAAAAAAGAAAAGAAAGAAAGAAAGAAATTTGTCTTGGTTTCTGACTACTGGCAAGGTCATGCAGGGCAATCTTTTTTAAGCTCCAGATACATTAATTTTTTGAATATGCTTCTTTTCCTTAGTCACATTAAAAAACGTTTTATATAAAAAAGAGTTCACCATATGCTAGGGATGTGCTATAGCAATAAAGGGATGAATCAGATATGAGTTTTGCCCATGGGTGACTTGTGGCTTAGTTAGTGAAAACAGGCACATATACTTGGTATAGTGGCACATGCCTGTTGTCCTAGCTATTTGGGAGTCTGTGGAAGTAGGATCACTTAAGACCAAGAATTAGAGATCAGCCTGGGTGATATAGACAGATCCTATCTAAAAAAAAAAGAAAAAAAACAAGCAAACAAAAAAACAACAACAAAAAAGAAAGCAGCCACCCCAATCTTGAAAACATCAAGCTAAATGGGGAGGTGATGGAGACACTTACAAAAGACCATATATTGCACGATACCATTGATGCAAAGTGTCCAGAATAGACAAACCTATAATAGAGAGGAGGCCAATGGCTGCCTAGAGCTGGACCCCTGGGTGGGAGGAGTTGGCTGGGGAGAAATGGGGGATGGCTAATGGGTATGGAGTTTCTTTTTAGTAGGAAGAAAATATTCTAAAATTGAGGCATGGTGGCTCATGCCTATAATCCTGGCACTCTGAGAGGCTGAGGTGGGACACCCAGGAGTATAACTTAAGGTCAAGATTTTAAGACCTGGTCAAGAGACTCAGCAAGACCTGTTCTCTACTAAAAATAGAAAACTTAGCTGGGTATGGTGGCACACACCTGTAATCATAGCTACTTGGGAGGCTGAGTCAGAAAGATCGCTTGAGCCCAAGAATTTGGGATTGTAGGGAGCTATGAAGACACCACTGCACTCTTGCAGAGGAGACACATCAAGAATCTTAAAAGAAAAGAAAAAATCTAAAATCGATTGTGGTGATGGTTGCACAACTCTGTGAATATACTAAAACCACTGAATCCTGTACTTTCAGCAGGGGAGTTGTACGTGTATTGGTTTGCTAGGGCTACCATTACAAAGTACCGTAAACTGAGCAGTTTAAATAGTAAAAATTTATTCTGTCACGATTCTGGAGATGGGAAGTTCAAGGGCAGGTTGTCATCAGGGTTAGTTTCTTCTGAGGCCTCTTTCCATGGCTTGTAGATAGGAGTCTTTTCCCAGAGTCTTCCTGTGTTTCTTTGGGGCCTGTCTGCATCCAAGTTTTCTTTTCTTTTAAGGACACCGGTCACACTGGATTAAGACCCACCCTTCTGAGCTTATAGATCACATTCTGAAGTAGTGAGAGTTATGACCACAACATGAATTTGGGGAGGGAGACACAATTCAGCCCATAATATATGATAGGTAGATTATATCTCAATACAGCTGTTACAAGTATGTTTAAAAAGGGGGGGGCACCATGCTCAGTGGTTAGGGCACTGGCCACATGTTCTGCGGCTGATAGGTTCAAACCTGGCCTGGGCCTGCTAAACAACAACAACAACAACAACAAAAATATCTGGGCACTGTGGCAGGAGCCTGTAGTCCCAGCTACTAGGCAGGCTGAGGCAAAAGAATCGTTTTAGCCCAAGAGTTTGAGGTTGCTGTGACCTATGATGTCATGGCACTCTATCAAGGGTGACAAAGTGAGATTCTATCTTAATATATATATTCATATATATATTTTAAAAAAGGAAGAAGGAAAGTGGTTCACCCAGAGCCACAGCATGCTGAAGGGTTTAGGGAGAACTTGCTTTACAATAGACCTGGGGCTAGGTGCCTGTGGCTCAATCGGCTAAGGCGCCAGCCACGTACACCTAAGGTGGCGGGTTCGAATCCCCAGCCCGGGCCCGCCAAACAACAATGATGGCTGCAACCAAAAAATGGCCCGGCGTGTGGCTGGCGCCTGTGGTCCCAGCTACTTGGGAGGTGGAGGCAGGAGACTCGCTTGAGCCCAGGAGTTGGAGGTTGCTATGAGCTGTGATGCCATGGCACTCTACCCAGGGGGATAGCTTGAGGCTCTGTCTCAAAACAAAACAAAACAAAACAAAACAAGAGACCTGTGAACCACAGTGAGAACAGAAATGTAGGATAAATTGGAGAGCTTCCCTAGAGTAGTATCAACAGTCTCTTAAATGCAAATCTGATGAGGTCACTGCCCTGCCTGAATACTTCATTCTCTCCAGGACACCATTTATGCGCAGTTTACAAGTCCCTGCATATCCTGGCTGGGGCCTGTCCCTCCAGCTTAGTCTGTCAACAAACCTCACCTCTTTCTCTCTCTCTCTTTTTTTTTTTTGTAAAGACACAGTCTCACTTTATCACCTTTGGTAGAGTGCCCTGGAGTCACACAGCTCATAGCAACCTCCAACTCCCAGGCTTA
The DNA here is from genome assembly GCA_963574575.1 of Galagoides demidoff. NCBI lineage: Eukaryota > Metazoa > Chordata > Mammalia > Primates > Galagidae > Galagoides > Galagoides demidoff. The sequence goes on along the minus strand of CAUYQV010176906.1, from coordinate 3,263 downwards.
GGCAATTCTCTTGCCTCAGCCTCCTGAGTAGCTGGGACTACAGGCGCCCACCACAATGCTGGGCTATTTTTTTGTTGCAGTTTGGCCAGGGCCGGGGTTGAACTCGCCACCCTCGGTATATGGGGCCAGCGCCCTACCCACTGAGCCACAGGTGCTGCCCAACAAACTTCACCTCTCACCCCTCCCCAACCTCAACACGTTTAATAAATAGGCCTGCCTTTGTGTTCTCTACCTGGGAAAAGTCTCCTGTGGACGTAAACCGCTGGTCCCTACCATCCTTCAGTTCTCTTAAAGCCCCACTGACTCTCCAAGTCTGGGTTAGGTACCTCCCCACCTCTGCAGGCTCTGTCATGGCTGTTTACTCACTATGCTGTCAGTTTCCTGAGGACAGAGACCATAGTTTGCTCCCCATATGTCCCTACCACTGGCATGGTGCCCAGCCCAGAAAAGAGGCTTAAGCGCTCAAGTGAAAGCGAAGGGATGCCTTCTTTTAGAATCGTCCGTGATGGGGCGGTGTCTGTGGCTCAAAGGAGTAGGGTGCTGGCCCCATATGCTGGAGGTGGTGGGTTCAAACCCAGCCCTGGCCAAAAACTGCAAAAAAAAAAAAAAAGAACTGTCTCTGATCTCTCCCATCTCCCAAGCATGTATCTTTCTGTCACCCAGTTCCTTGGAGAGAAGTCTAAGCTTCTCTGAGGTCATTATGTGCCCCTTGGGGCTTGGCTGGCTGTGAGAGCCATGGGCAGCTTGGTCTAAATCCAGGCCAGGGACCTTCCACCCCTTAAGGTCTTTCTCCAGTTTCCAGCCCAGAGTTTTGGCCCAAAAGACAGGCTGCATCCAGCTTCCCTCAGCTGCTCAGCTGGCCAAGGAATAAGACAGTCGCCCTGTGCTTACTGGGAGGGCCGCCAAGGGAATGGGTTTGGGATGGGGGATCAGCACCATGGGGTTGCCCAGGAGAACATGGAGCCATTTCAGAGGCTCTCAAACCCCTTCACCCAGTGATGTCCCTGGGCCTTGCCTGTGCTTTCCAATTCAAAATATCATTTCCCTAATGTTTCTCAGAGGTTCTCAAAGATCTAGGGAAAAGGCAGACAGAGAGGGGCCAGGAGGGAGGGGCAGCTGTACCTGAAATATATCAGGCAGTGGTGCTGAGCACAACTTCCCAGGCATCCTGCAGTGCCTTCCCTTTTTCTGCTACATCCTATAATACTTATATAATTATTTGCTTTATTCAACTTATTTTTAAAAATCTAAATATATGGCTGGGGGCAGTGGCTCACACCTGTAATCCTAGCACTCTGGGAGACTGAGGCAGGTAGATCCCCCGAGCTCAGGGGTTTGAGACCAGCCTGAGCAAGAGTGGGACCCCATATCTACTGAAAGTAGAAAAACTGGCCAGGTGATGTGGTGGGTGCCTGTAATCCCAGCTACTTGGGAGGCTGAGGTAAGAGGGTCACGTAAGCCCAAGAGTTTGAGGTTGCCATGAGCTATGATGCCACAACACTCTACCCAGGGTGACAAACTAAGACTCTGTCTCAAAACGAACAAACAAACAAAAATCTAAATATATGTAACTTAAAGGAAAATGTATCACTACATAAGTGAAAACGGAGGGACACATGCCAGATACATCTAGCTGGCCCCTCAGATCCGCCCCAGAGAAGAGGGGCTGACCCCAGGACCTCTGTTTCCATGTGGGAATGGCTCAGTAGGACATTGGGATGAGGGAGAAAAAGAGTGAAGTTAGAATATTTATCCCCTACCCCCACCGTTGCCCTGCACTCCTTTCCTAGGGGATCATGAAGGCTGGGGTGTTCTTTAACCCAAGGTCCCAGTTCCTATAGGACAGGGGTGGCAGACACCCTCTGTCTGTCTCTAGTAAACTCCCCCTGTCCCTCAGGCACCTTGTCACAGCTAGCCCTGGGAGACCACACTATTCCTGTGGTTTACTACACAGGGTCCACAGCTTTGTAAATAGGCCCATGATAAAATTCTCAGATCATCCATTTTGAAAGTGCCATCTGTTTCCTGCCAGGAACCAGCTCATATACTTGTCATAAATAGAAAGTAATTGACAGTGATGATAAAATTAAGCTATTAAATTCTGACTAAATGTAATAAGGAATGAAGAATTTCTGTATAATGCACAGCATATCAGTGAAAAGAGAACAATCAGGAACAAGATGCAGAGCAATGTTTTGAGTACACCGGAGAGAAAAATAAAAATATGTACACAGTGTATGTATCTGCTCACACGTCCAAGAAGAAACAGTTGAAGGGTAAAACTAAAAACTAGTAGAAATGTTTACCTGAGGGAAAGAGGGAAAGTTTATTGAGAGATACTAGAGTTCTCCAAATATGCAACCTTGTTTTAGAATTTTAACTTTGGAACTACTAAATGTTTTACATAATTAGAATTTACATCGAAATAACATAAGCTACTGATTAGTGATACATTGTTCTTCGTATCACAGATTCCAGGAACATGAAGACAATGAGGAAGGGTCACATGGTACAACTTCTGGTAACATTTTAGGTAATTTATCAGCTATTCTGGAAACTAAGGGGAAGGAAAGAAAGAACAAAATACCTTTAAACAATTGTCCCCAAAGGGATGGGTGTGTGTTGGGGGTATGTAACTGAAGTCACATACTAATGTCTCCCTGGGACAGAACAATTTTACACACTCATATTCCTCTGAACTACTTTTTTTCTCAAGAGAATGTTCTTTAAAAAATTGAAGAAGGATAGGCACGGTGGCTCACACTTGTAATCCCAGTATACTAGGACGCCAAGGCAGGTGGATTCCCCTGAGTTCAGGAGTTTGAGCCCAGCCTGAACAAGAATAAAAACTCATCTCTATTAAAAATAGGAAAACTAGCTGAGTGTTGTGGTGGGCGCCTGTAGTCCCAGCTACTCAAGAGGATCACTAGAACCTAGGAGTCTGAGGTTGCTGTGAGCTACAATGCCACAGCACTTTACCTAGGGTGACAGACTGACAGTCTTTCTCAAAAAAATAAAAAATAAAAATAATTAAAAATTGAAGAAGCATTGTTAAAAATGTAAGATCATCGTTTTGCAGCCCCTATAGTAATAAATCACAGCAATGATGAAGAAATAAACGGCTGGCTCGGCGCCTGTGGCTCAATCGGCTAAGGCGCCAGCCACGTACACCTAAGGTGGCGGGTTCGAATCCCCAGCCCGGGCCCGCCAAACAACAATGATGGCTGCAACCAAAAGAATGGCCGGGCGTTGTGGCGGGCGCC
>CAUYQV010176900.1:0-15770 GCA_963574575.1 Galagoides demidoff | reverse complement strand
GCCTGTGGTCCCAGCTACTTGGGAGGCGGAGGCAGGAGACTCGTTTGAGCCCAGGAGTTGGAGGTTGCTATGAGCTGTGATGCCATGGCACTCTACCCAGGGGGATAGCTTGAGGCTCCGTCTCAAAAAAAAAAAAAATCAGCCAAGAGTGGTGGCCTCCTGATTCCCAGCTACTCAGGAGACTGAGGCAAAAGGATCACTTGAGACCAGGAGCTCAAGGCTGCAACAAGCTACGAGGAGCCCTTGCACTGTCCAGCCTGGGCAATAGAGGGAGACTGTCTCTTAAAAAAAAAAAAAAAAAGGTCTCAAAGTCCAAAAAGACTGAGGACCTGCTGCCTCCCACTGGAGCAGCCCGAGATGAGCACATACCACAGGGACCCTTGCAGGGCAGGAGCAGGAAACAACAGCGGGAACGCGGGGCATTCAAGGGAAGTATGGAGTTAGCTTTGGATCAGCGTCTTTTTTTTTTTTGAGACAGAGCCTCAAGCCATCCCCCTGGGTAGAGTGCTGTAGCATCACAGCTCACAGCAATCCAACTCCTAGGCTCAAGCCAGTCTCCTGCCTCAGCCTCCTAAGTAGCTGGGACCACAGGCAACCGCCACAACGCCCGGCTATCTTTTTTTTTTTTTGGTTGCAGCCGTCATTGTTGTTTTGGTGGGCCTGGGCTAGATTCGAACCCGCCACCTTAGGTGTATGTGGCTGGCGCCTTAGCCACTTGAGCCACAGGCGCTGAACCTGGATCAGCGTCTTGATCACTGCCCTGTGTTATTCCTCAACATCCCAACATTTGGGCAAGCTGGGGGGAGGAGGGAGCATATGGGAATACTCTGTACTATTTTATGATAAAGAGCTGAGGAAAAAATGAAGTTTCCTTTGGGGAAAAATGAACTGAAATGGATAAGAGAAAAAGGTAAATGTGGCAAGAGAAGAATGTGGGGAAGACGCCGGGAAGCTGAGATGTCACATGCAGACGTCTGACATGAGTCCCGCCTGCAATGCTGGCCACGAGCAAGGGCAGAGGGGCTTGGTGAGGCACCACCTGGGTCCTAACGGGTAGGAAAGACCATGAAAGGGCAAGTCCATGGCTGCTGGATCCTCATTACCCAGCTGGCTTTTCTGCCACCTGACAAAGACTCCCCACCTGTTGCCCTGTGTCGCTAGGGACCATTTCATGCACAGGAGGTGGCCAGCCGACCGAGTGCATGATGGCTCTGACAGCGCGTGTTGGACTCACAGTACACCACCCCCCAGTGCGTTTCTCTCCCTGCCGTCTAATTTCATGCTGTGTATAAATACACGTGTCCTCCTACTACTAGTGTGGAGGGAGTTCCACCTGCACTCACCAGGCCGACACACTTCTTCAGGATCGTCCAGAGGCTGAAGTCGCTCCTGGTGAACATGGGCGCAGGCAGGGACGTCCTGTGGGCACAAGAGGCGTGTGTGAGACACACCAGCATAGGCAGCCCGCTCAACACCTGCTTTTCTTTTTACTTTGCGTGTAAACGTGGCATCCCCGCACCCTGGCACGGCTCTGGAGAGACAGCCAGTTGCAGGCTCCTGGGCACAGTGTGGCTTCCCTCCTGGAGTGGGGCCAGGGCCACAGCCAAAGGGGGCCCTCTAGGGTCTCTTGCCCGGGGGCAGCTGCAGGACCACAGCCAGGGCAGGCCACAAGGGCACCGAGGATGAAATGACTGAAGGAAACCTTCCAGTCCCCTCTAGCCATGTGTTTTTTTTCCTGGGGACCATCCCTCATGGGCAGTCTTCCACATCTGCACCCTAAAACTTGAATCCCTGACCACTATGCCCAGCTGGCTGGGCCAGGGGAATACTAGCCCAGAGGCCGTATCTGGTGCTGAAATGAGACACTGCCTTCACTCAGAAGGTGTCTGAGTGGAAATGTTAACTCAGGTTTTGAGTGAAGGCATGCTGGACCCCATGCACTGTTTGCTGGCAAGACACCAGAGGGCAGGAGCAGTTGGCCCCCTACTGCCCACAGTCCTCCCATGGACACACAGGGCCACTGCTCTGGAGTGTCTGACCTGCACCTGGCAGAATCCAAGAATGACAAGAGCACGTCCACCTGCCAGGCCCAGGCCAGAGCTACACCTCGGGACTGTCACATCAGAGCAGCAGGGTCAATGCTGCTGACCTCAGGGCGAGGGGGAGGACACAGCTGCTGTGAGGCCAATGCATAGGAAGCCAGCATGCACAGAGCACTGGTGCCCAAGGCAGAGAACCAGCATTTGGCTCCACCCCATCAGGGTACTCAAGTATGTTCAAGGGTACAGCCACTCATGGACCTGGCTGTACAGAGGTCAAGAGAGGGTTGCCCAAGGGCATGACCCTCGCACAGAGATAGGAAGAAAAAGAACTAAAGAGACGGAGGAGGAAGAAAGAAGCCCCAGGCCAAAAATATAGCAGGGACCGGAGCACAGACATGGGAAAGTCCAGACATGCCCAAAGACTTGAAAGAGGCTCCTGTGGCCAGGACCAGAGGCAGCACAGCAGGCTTGGGCAGCCAGAGCCAAAGCGGCAGGTGCAGAGGCTGTCCCGCCTTCATCCTAAGAGGAGTGCAACCTCACAGCTCACTGTCCAAACGGGGACATGTCTGCAGGTGAAAGGGGTGCTACTCAGAGTCATGTGGGGCCAGGATTGTGAGGCTGTCCCGGGCAATCCTTTCTGGCAAAGTGGGTAGGTGGCACCATCAGCCTGTCTTTTAAAAAATGCTTCTTGATGTAGGAGGAAGAAGGGAGGGGATAAACTTGGAGGCCCCTCAGGAAACAGTAGTGGTAGGGGGAGAGGGGTTATGGTCAGGGGGTGGAGAAAGCATTTAAAGGGCTGGGTGTGGAGAAAGGTGGGGGTGCCACGTACACAGTGGGGAGTGGGGAAGATGCGGGGTCCAGGCCACAGAGAAGCCCTCTCTGCCCTTAGACACCACCTGTGAAGGGCTCTCAGACCCTGCAGAGAGGGCCTCCCTGCCCTCAGCACATGTGAAGGGCTCCCAGACCCTGCAGAGAGGGCCTCCCTGCCCTCAGCACATGTGAAGAGCTCCCAGACCCCATGGAGAGGCCCTCCCTGCCATCAGCACATGTGAAGGGCTCCCACAGCTGCTGGGCAAGCAGATGAATGGCAAGTGACAAAGGCGCACTGGGGCACCCGCAAGGACCCACCGAGCAGGCACATGTACCACCACCAGTTATATACCTGAGGAGAGGTGGGCGGGCCCACAGGTATGACAGAGCCCTGCCCTCCCTGGCCACCAGCTCACAGGTACCTGTTGCCCTCCCACCACTGCCTGTCCTGCCTGCATCTGGAAGGCACCGTCATCAGGTCATGGCAGTGCTCACAATGGTGGGAGGACAATGGGACGCGGTCTTGCTGCACTGGGCTCCCAAATCCTTCCTGTCTTTATGGGGTCAGAGCTCAGCTGAGACAAAGGATTAATCTGGTTGTCTGGCTTGGCGCCTGTTGCTCAATCGGCTAGGGCGCCAGCCATGTACACCTAAGGTGGCGGGTTCGAATCCCTAGCCCGGGCCCTCCAAACGACAATGATGGTTGCAACCAAAAAATGGCCGGGCGTTATGGCTGGCACCTGTGGTCCCAGCTACTTGGGAGGCAGAGGCAGGAGACTCACTTGAGCCCAGGAGTTGGAGGTTGCTATGAGCTGTGATGCAATGGCACTCTACCCAGGGGGATAGCTTGAGGCTCTGTCTCAAAAAAAAAAAAAAAAAATCTGGTTGTCTGGGGAAGAGCAGACAGGTCGGAATGAAATCAGAAAGGGCTCTGATGATCAGAGGCCCCTGCATGCTGTTTGCCAGGCCCTGGGCAGAGCCCATGCCCTGATCCACTCTCACCACAAGTCCCAGGCCAGGGAGAAAAACATCGTCATCTCATAGATGAGAATCACTGGTCAGAAAACTGCCACCCACAGATCACAGGAGCCAAGCAGAGGTGCCAAGGCCCCAGAGCAGCACCGGCTGGCTGGAGGCTGGCTTGGAGGAGCAGCCCAAGGGAATGTGGGAGGTGGACTCCAGCTCACTACTCCTGGGTGGGGGTGCTGCAGGATATTTTGGGGGATGACCATGGATGTACTTTAGAAAATTCTAAAACAATACTTGTGAGACAACATACCTGTGTTTTTCAATTCCATTCTCTTGAAGGGGTCGCTCCCCAATTTTCCCAATTCTGTTACTTTTGCTAGTGTCCAACTCAGTCTTTCTAGTGACTTTCTGATTTGCCTCTGAAAATTCCCCAGAAGAGTTATCAGAATCAAAGCCTGCAGAGAAAAAGAACGGAGATTTTCACTGGATGCAGGAGATGGCAAAGCCTACAGGCAGGGCCTCTGACCACACAAATAGGTTACTGAAGGACACATCGGGAACACTGACTCCACTCCAGGCACAAAGGTGGTAGCAGGAGTACAAGAACCCTTAGGCTGGAACGCAGGCTGGGAACACTGCTCCTGCTGGAGCTCAGACAGCCCGGGCTACCTGCCCCCTAGATGCCATCATCGACGGCTTGAGGTCCAGCTTCAGGGCACAAGCTTCATTTTCCTGAAAGGGAGCTTCATTTTAATTAACAAGTCACACCCCCTGGGTGGGTCATGTGGACAGTGCCCACACCCAGCTGGAGGCTGCAACGATTCTGTCTTTTACATGATGTCTGCAGTGAGGCTCTGCATCTCATTCTGAAATACACCTGCTGACATGTGTCCAAAGGGATGAAGCTGCGACCACTGCATCCCTCAAAGGCATCGCCAGACTGTCAGACCCTGGAACAATCATGAAGACGCTACGTGAGGTTGTGCCTGGAGTGGGCTGTGTGCAGATGGGGATTCTGGAAAAGGGACTGTCCAGAATTTACATGAAATGCAGTTGTGGATGTGCTCCTGGACCACCGGTGCTGGGAGAGGCATGGCCACCACCTGGGCAGGTCTCCGAGGCCCTCCTGCACCACCAGGTCCTTCTCTATGAAGGGATAGGAGACTGTGGCCACTGCTGTTTCCCTTCAAGACAGTCGGTGCAAGTCTGTGCCCCAGAGCAGGCTGGCATGGGGCCGGAGCTACACCGTGAACACGGGGGCCGTGACAACCCAGATGAGAAGTCGCAGGACAGGAAGGGCAGGCGGCGCCAGATCAGAGCCAGCATGTAAAGCGACCTGCGAGGCTTCCTGAGAGTGAGCACAGCACCTTTGCTCAGACCCTCCACGCAGACAGAACTTACAAAGGCAATGCTGGGCTCTACTACACAATGGTTCTGAAAAGAGGTATTAAAAATGAACCTCTTGGCTCGGCACCTATAGCTCAGCAGCTAGGGCGCTGGCCACATACCCCAGGGTTGGTGGGTTTAAACCTGGCCTGGGCCTGATAAACAATGACAACTGCAACAAAAAAACAGTTGTGGTGGGCATCTACAGTCCCAGCTTCTTGGGAGGCTGAGGCAGGAGAATCACTTAAAAACAGGAGTTTTGGGCTCGGTGCCTGTGGCTCAATCGGCTAAGGCACCAGCCATGTACACCTAAGGTGGCGGGTTCGAATCCCCAGCCTGGGCCGGCCAAACAATAATGATGGCTGCAACCAAAAAATGGCCGGACGTTGTGGCGGGCACCTGTGGTCCCAGCTACTTGGGAGATGGAAGCAGGAGACTCACTTGAGCCCAGGAGTTGGAGGTTGCTATGAGCTGTGATGCCATGGCACTCTACCCAGGGGGACAGCTTGAAGCTCTGTCTCAAAAATAAAAAAAAAAAAAAACAGGAGTTTTGGTTTGGTGCCTGTGGCTCAAGTAGCTAAGGTGCCAGCCACATACACCTAAGGTGGCGGGTTCGAATCCAGCCCGGGCCCGCCAAACAACAATGATGGCTACAACCAAAAAGTAGCCAGGCGTTGTGGTGGGCGCCTGTGGTCCCAGCTACTTGGGAAGCAGAGGCAGAATAGCTTGAGCCCAGGAGTTGGAAGTTGCTGTGAGCTGGGATGCCATGGCACTCTACCCAGGGGGATAGCTTGAAGCTCTGTCTCAAAAAAAAAAACAAAAAAAAAAACCCAGGAGTTTCAGGTTGCTATGAGCTGTGATACCACAGCACTCTACAGTGGGCAACACAGTGAGACTCTGTCTCAAAAAAAAAAAAAAATGAAGCTTTTAAATCAGCAGCCCCCAACTTTTTGGCACCAGGGACTGATTTCATAGAGGACAATTTTTCCACAGATGAGGCAGGGTGGTTTTGATGTGAGTCTGCAAGCAACCGTTTTATTACAGTGTCTGTGCAGTCCAACCTCTCTGCTAACAACAATCTGTGTCTGCAGTCACCCCTCAATGCCAGCATCACAGCCTGGGCTCCTCTCAGAATGTCATCAGATTCTCCCAATGAGCTGCACTCCAGCCACAGCCTAGATCCCTCCCAGGATCTGACGGGGGGTGGGGTCTGATCAGAACTGCAGACTGTGAAGCAGCTGCAGCCTAGATCCCTCCCAGGATGTGATGAGGGGTCTGATTAGCACTGCAGACTGTGACACAGCCGCAGCCTAGATCCCTCCCAGGATCTGACGGGGGGTGGGGTCTGATCAGTACTGCAGACTGTGACACAGCCGCAGCCTAGATCCCTCCCAGGATCTGACGGGGGGTGGGGTCTGATCAGCACTGCAGACTGTGAAGCAGCCAAGTCTCCACATCTCATCAGGCATTTCATTGCATTAAGAGATTTTGCATTCTTCTCCTTTCTATTATTTCTCTTGGAGCCAAATGATGAGGGTGAGAGATTATTTTCACATAGACATCTCTCCCTTCCATACTGGTCTCAGGGACATGCAGAAGGGCACTGCTACCAGGAGCCATGTCCCCACTGGGCATCGCAGACAGTGGGGTCACTGTGGACTTGCTCACCACATAGAGCCCTGCCATCTCAGGATCACTGCCAACTTGCTCAGAAAGTTCAGGGGGGTTGGAGGAGTGTTGGTTACACTGAGTCCCAGGTGAGAGGGAACTTCTTAGAGACCCCAGGAGAGAAGGGACACTGGGGCTGGGCGTTCAGTGACAAGATGTGGTCTCACTGGAGGAAAAGGTGGTCCACGGGTGAGATCCCTAGGTGACCACACTGAGTGGGATTCAGCTGAGAATGATAACAATGAGGGTCAAGTTCAATAAATATACTTCCCAAGGAGCACATCGAAAGGAGCAAAGCAGCCGAGAATTTGAGCTAAGAATTAAGAGAAAACAACTCAATTTAGCCTCTGCGCAGGTGACGAGCTCAGCCACTCCTCCTGGTATCTCAGTCAAGAGTCAGTCTTTCCTCTTGGGCCACCACCCCACTGACCTGTGTAGACAATGAACCCACGCCAGCCCACTGTATCGGGGCCCTGTGAAACGGAAATTCTAGTAGAGCCACCCAGTGTCCTTGGGGAGGAGCCATGCCATCAGATGTGTCCTCACTGTAAATCCTGGCCCACAGCCCTATTTCATAAGTTGTAATTTTCGTATTTCTGTCCCGGGGGTGGGGGGTGGGGGATGCACTGGTGAGGTCTCTTGAGGTCCCTTCCCACTAATATCAGTCCTTTGCGGAGAAAACGAAGTGAAGCTCCCAGAGCTGACCGAGGGATGTATGGAGCAAGCAGTCCAGGACGTGAAGAGCTTCTATGCCTCCTCCTGGAGTCAGCAAGCAGGCGGGCGCTAGGTGAATCTGCCATGAACCCCATCCCAGCCTGCCCCCCTCACAGACACGTGTGCTCTGACACACTCGCGTCTGCCAGGCACACACGGCTTCTCTCCAACTGCGGCTGCTCGGCACCTCAGATGGCTGCGAAACAGGTGAGAAGCAACTGAGCTGTGAGGATGAGCTGCTGGAAGGCAAACGGTCTGTGGCTCTGCGGGGGACGCAGCTGTGAGATCCAGCAGGCACAGGCAGGGTCGGAAAGCTGACCGTCTCACCCGGGATCCCGCATGCCACGCACACCTCCACCCCGGGGACTCCTGAAGACTTAACCACTGCCCGGGCCCTGGATTCAGTCAAAGTTACCCATAGTTGAGACAGGACGTTAGTTACACTGTTACAGAAAGTCGCAGTCTGTCTGACATGACATGGTGTCATCCTCGCACAGTCCTCAGACCCAGTGCCCAGCCCAGCGTCCAGACCACGTGGTTCTCCCGCGCCCACCACCTCTCCAGCCCACCTTCTCTAGCCACCCACCTGTGACGGCGTCGAAGAATTCCTCCTCCCCGTTCATCCTTCAGCGTCCCGGCTCCTGTGCTGCCCCTGCTGTGGTCTTCTACTGAATCATTGTATCTCATCTACCTCAAGGATGGAAGCAACTGTACGCTACAAACTTTTTCTTGGCGAAAATCCAACAGATGCTGGAGATCTAAGGGGAAAAACATTTTGGCATATTAGCTTTCAGAAAGGCTTAGAAACATCTTTTTTTTTTGAGATAAAGTCTCACTTTGTCACCCTGGGTAAAGTGCGGTGGCAGCAGAGCTCACAGCAACCTCAAACTCTTGGGCTCAAATGATTCTCTTGTCTCGGCCTCCCGAGTAGCTGGGACTACAGGCACCTGACACAGTGCCCGGCTATTTTTTAGAGATAGGGTCTCACACTTGCTCATGCTGGTCTCAAACCTCTGAGCTCAGGCAATCCACAAGCCTCGGCCTCCCAGAGTGCTAGGATTACAGGCGTGAGCCACCACGCCCCGCCAGAAACATCTTTAAAATACCCATTCATTGTTCTTAAAATCCATCTCACTTACATCTAAGCTAAGAAATACAGTGAACTATCTCATAACAAATATGTATATTTTTAAAACTACAAATGAGGAGAATGGTGTGAGGAGGTGGCACCTCACCAGTTTGGGGACACCCGCGTGGGCAGTGAAGCAGGTGCATCTCCCCGAGGCACTCAATGCCAGGGCTCAAGCACATCTTAGGAAGTTTTGCCAAAAGTCACTGCCACCTCCCCAGAAACTAGAACAAGTGGTTATAAATAAGTGCAAAATTATGGTAAAATGTTTGTTTCACATCTACTGAAACTAATTTTGAATTGTAGAGAACTGGCGCTATGTAAGTTAGCAGCTATCGAGGTAAACTGACGGAAATTTGAATTTTCTCAGTGTTGTTTCAGCTCAGTGTTTAGTAGGACACATGTACATTTCCTTCTCCAGAAGGAAATATTTCATAAATGACAAGAGAACGAAGCAAAAAGCCAACCTTGACCCGAAAGGTTTAACTTATTCTGAAAATAAACACATCAACCCTGAGCCCAGGGCCTCCAGGCAGCTGAGGGTGTAAAGGTGCAGGGGCAGCAGGAAGGGTCCCAAGTGAGGGACATGCCCTCTGTCCTCCGAGTAGCCACATCGTGCTCATAGGTACCCTAAGGGTACCTTCTCTCTGAGGCTCTGCCCCCCAAAGTGAAGGTAAATTAGCAGCAACATAGGTCGGCTTCCACAACCGCACTAGGTCACCCCATCCCTCTCTTCCCTGGAGACCCTCTCCTGCGTCTGTCCCTTCCCGCCTCCCAGACCCCTGGGAGCCAGTACAAAGAGGCTCGCTCGCTAGTGCCTGATCTGTCTTCCTTTGCGAGTCAGAGAAGTCACCACTGCTAACAAGTAGGCCCTTGCCAGATGCAGCCCCTGATACTGGGCTTCCCACCCTCCAGAACCCTGAGCCAGTAATGTCTGCCCATCACCTGGTGCCCAGTCTGTGGTGGTCTAACAGAGGAGATGCAGGGTCAGGTCAGGAGACTCAGAATGAGCCTGCAGAAATGAGACAACGTCAGTACCCAAAGACTGAGACATGCCACCTGCACTATGTCCAGAGTTCACACAGATGCTGGAGCACAGACTAACTGGTCACCACTGTGTGACGTCAGCAAACCCACACGTTACCTTGAAAACCATAAACTAAGGGACAGCACGGAGCCTTCATCCTGCCTTTCCCGTGCAAACCAACTGTGTCACCAGTAACAGCTGAGGGGAATCACAGGAGTCCAGTGAATAGCTGAAGAGAGAATGAGAGCACATGGCCATCCCCGGACAACCCTGGTTGAGTTGGTGCATCTCAGCACTGAACATCCTAGGTGCCTCCTGGGAGATGCACAGGTCTCCACCTGCCTCCAGCGTCACCTGTCAGTTTACCTGTCAACATGAGGAACTGCGGTGCCTGTGGCTCAAAGGAGTAGGTGCCAGCCCCATATGCCGGAGGTGGCGGGTTCAAACCCAGCCCTGGCCAAAAATTGCAAAAAAAAAACATGAGGAAGCCAGAGAACAGGGAACCAGGAAACACGCCCAGAGAGCAGCCAGCAGCTGGGGCCTCTCCAGGAACCAAATCTCAGGGGAAAAGTGCGCAGCAGAGAGGCAGGAAGGTGTTCAGCTGTCACCTGAGAGGCACATCATGTCAAAACTACATCTTGGGTGCAGCAAGACCCAGGCAGGACAGGGCTGAACTTCTTCAACAGTAAATTATAGATAAAAAGTGGAAGCAGCAGAGTTGCGCAGATGCTCGCCATCCCAAGTGCAGCGACAGTAGTCTCATGGATGTGCAAGAGTCAAACTCAGCATGTGTGCAACATGAAGGGTGTCGCTCTATTAGAGGGCAATGATGCCTCTGAAGAGCTATCTTTAAAAAGATACACCAAGCCCTGGAGTTGAGGCTGCCATGAGCTACGATGGCACCACCACATTCCAGCCTGGATGACACAGAAAGATCCTGTCTCTAACAAAAAGAAAAAAAATGACATACCAGCAATATGCTTGAAGCAGGATTCAGATGTGGCCTACACACAGCCAGGGGTCTGGTAGAGATTTCACACGACCACTGGACATCTGAGCAGAGGGGACATTTGATGACAGTGCAGTACTGCTCATTTTTAAAGTGCCGTAATAATATCTTTTGAAAGAAGCCCTATCTTTTCCTGAAATACGCATGGATTAAATAATAGCAGGGCTAGTCTCTTCTGTGAGGTAAGCAGGGTGCGTAGGGGCAATGGAATCCTGCCCACAGCTCCCCACCTGTGCCACACTCCTCAGTGAAGCAGGGTCAAGGCCCTTTCATTCCCTTTTGTAATATTTTATTTTTTTCTTTTACATTCTTATTTATTTATTTTTGTTGTTATTTTTTTTTTTTTTTTGGTGACAGAGTCTCACATTGTAACCCTTGGTAGAGTGCTGTGTCATCACAGCTCACAGCAACCTCAAACTCTTGGGCTTAAGTGATTCTCTTGCCTCAGCCTCCCAAGTAGCTGGGACTATAGGTGCCCTCCACAACACCCAACTATTTTTTTTTTTTTTTGAGATGGAGCCTCAAGCTATCCCCCTGGGTAGAGTGCCATGGCATCACAGCTCACAGCAACCTCCAACTCCTAGGCTCAAGCGAGTCTCCTGCCTTAGCCTCCCAAGTAGCTGGGACCACAGGCACCCGCCACAACGCCTGGCCATTTTTTGGTTGCAGCCATCATTGTTCTTTGGCGGGCCGGGGCTGGGGATTCAAACCCGCCACCTTAGGTGTACGTGGCTGGCGCCTTAGCCGCTTGAACCACAGGCGCCGAGCCAACACCCAACTATTTTTAGAGACGCGGTCTCGCTCTGGCTCAGGCTGGTCTCGAACCTGTGAACTCAGGCAATCCACCCACCTTGGCCTCCTAAGTGCTGGGATTACAGGTGTGAGCCACTGTGCCTGGCCTTCTTTTGTTATTTTTTACTCTGGCTCAGGCTGGTCTCCAACTACCGAACTCATGCGATCCTCTCACCTTGGCCTAGAGTGCTAGTACAGGTGTGAGCCATGGCACCCGACCACATTCTTCTTTTAAATATGCTTCCTTACTTATAACTGAGTCCTAATATCAAATCAAAACCTATAGAAAATCTTTAAAATGAGGGTGCAAGATGTGAGGTTTGACAAACACCAACTTCGCCTGCAGCCTGGTTCCTGCCATGAGGAACCTGAGAGGCAGTCATGACCCAAGACCTAAGAAGGCCTGCCTCACAGGGTCCTTCCCTAAGACACCCACAAGCTCCAGAAGGCCAGGCAGGTTCACAGGCAGCTCTCAGACCCGTTGAGGGAGCGACAGTTACCTGTGACACAGAGCAGGGTCATTCCCAAAGGAGCTGTGGGGCGGCCAACACACATTTAATCTTCTTCATTTTACCAAGGCCCAGTCTGAGGCCTAAGTGCTACCAGCTGCCATGGTAGAACAACTATGATATCATTCCTTCATCCAACAGACACCAAAAGCTCTCTCAGTGCTAGGCCTCCTGCCCCCAAGAAGCTGTTTATGAAGAAGGCTGGACCCACAGCCTTCCAGGGCTCCAGGGATGGCCCCTCTGAGCAGGCCCTAAGGGAGCCACCCTGGGGTCAAGTCCCACACCAGCCTGGAAGCAGGGAGGATGAGCAGGTGGGAGCGCGGAGATTCTGGGTGTAGAGCCCCAAGTCTTCTGCCCCTCCTCCCGTGGGTCCATCCCTGGACTTTTTCTCTTGGAGGTCTGGTCAGACACATGGGCCTCTCAACTGCCCCGAAGGCCCTGACCCCAAGCCCAGCCAAAACACTCCGAGGGGTGCCCTAGGGCTGCGTCTACAAAGCCCTCCAGAGTCAAGATTCTTCCATTAAAGGAAGCCAAAGGTGAGGGGTACACAGAAAGCTAACTGAGGAAGAAAAGGCACCGGCAGAAAGGCGGGGTTTGTGATTTCCTGAATATGTTCTAAAGCAGACTTTATTTTGCACTCAGAAAAAAATCTATGGAGATAGTATTTCAGGGAAGGCCCTTGTCGGGCTCTTTTGCGTTGGTTTTAATCAGCTCTTCCTCCCCTTTCTCAGAGAAAGCCCAGAGGAGTGAGCTGGTGCTGCCCCTCCCTCCATCCTTGTCCCATCGGGGAGGGGAGAAGACAGGGCGCTGACCCCCCATCTCAGGGTGCTAGCTGGGCACCCCACTGGTTTCCAGTCACAAGTCCCTAGCAAGTTTTCTTTCAAGTCCTGTCTATCCCACCTTGTGTACAAATGCTTGTATTCTAACTCTTACAAATCCATGTTAATGTTTTCCTCAGAAAAACAGGTCTGGTCATTCAGGAAGTAGGTTTCTGGGAGCCTGGGGCTCCAGTGCTGACCCCATGGTCCACTGGTCAGACACCCAACTGCACGTAATTTCTCTATTGAAAACAAGTAGGGGCGGGCGAGATACAATCTTCACAAAGCAAGGAAAATACAAGTATAACGTGAAGATTCCAAAACACTTTTAAGGTTATAAATTTAAGTTAAATAACATAAGCTCTATTTTATAATTTAAAAATACATAATTAAGCAAGCAGCCCTAACAGTCCTGGGTAGCGTGCACCACAGCAGCCCAGGTCTTAGGTCTACTGAAGGGGAGACGGCCCTGCCAACAATGAAGGTCTCTGTCTCAGGAAGGGCCCTACAGACCCCAACACTCCAAGTTCAGAAGGCTTACTCCTTCTGACCCTCCTGACAGTTCCACTAACACAGCATAAACTTTCTAGCTTATTCCCACAGGGAAACACAGGGAATACAGGTGCAGCCAAGGACCGTTGTCAGCAAGGTACCCAGGTCCTTGCTGAGCTGCACAGGGCAGCACCCCACATTCAAAAACCAGGGCACCAGGGTAGCCACAGGGAAGAGGGGCCACAAGGCCTGGACCTGCCTCCAAGAGGTGGCACTCAGCACAACCATACAGCAGGCACTGCTGTGGAAAGCGGAGAGCCTGAGGGCCTGAGCTGAACCCACCAGCACAGGAACAGCTTCCAGGTAGAAAGAGCTGAGACGGAGCCCAGAGAACTGCTGTCACGTGCCATGTCCCTGGCACAGCACCACCAGGAGCTTCATCAGGGCACCCACGAGCTTCACCAGGGCACCCGGAAGAAGCTTTACCAGGGCACCTGGGAGAAGCTTCACCAGGGTACCCAGGAAAAATTTCACCCAGGGCACCTGCAAGCTTCACCAAGGCACCCAGGAGAAGTTTCACCAGGACACCCATGAGCTTCAACAGGGCACCCGGGAGAAGCCTCACCAGGACACCCATGAGCTTTACCAGGACACCCACATGACGCTAATGGAGGAGAAACCCGCCTAGTACAAAGCAGACTGGTCAGGCCCGGGCCATGCACAAGGCAAGCCAAGGCTGCCATCACATCCCCATGGCCACTCCCTCCCTAAGAGGCCACCAGTGACCCACCAGCTCAGCGCCCAGGAAGACATTGCAACTGATGCTAGAGCACCAGAGTGGGAAGTGAGTGTCACTTAGGAGGCTCAGAGACACAAAGTTTAGCATATAATGGACAAAATTAGCTCTCTATGGGAATTAAAGAACAGAAGGTCTCCGGGATCAAGGATGGAGATGTGGAAAACTAAATCAGAGAGCAAGACAAAGGCTGCAGTGACACAGGGAAAAGCGGGCCTGAGAGTGTGTGCAGAGCGGCAGGACCTGGTGGCTCACTTTCTCCTGCACCTGCTACGGAGGCGCCCTGGAGCCACACAGTGCTGGGGCTGAGCAGCCAGGCCTCGAGACCACCTCCCTCTCCACTGAAGCAAGGCCACTGGCTGAGCTGCCCTCAAGGTCACCATTTTTTTCAGTGTTTCAGTCTTTCCACATCCATTCTGCAAATGAGCCCACATCACCTGGCTGCCTAGAGTGCCCAGCTGGCCACTATGCCAGTCTCTGGTTTCTTTTGTAAAAAAACAAAATAGAAACAGAGTCAATACCTCATAGTGGTGCTGGAAATGTTCTCATCTGCTCTGTCCAGTGCAAGCCCTACTGGCCACAGGTGACAATGAGTGCTGGAAACGTGGCAAGTGACAAGCAAGTGGACACACTAACTGCTGAGCCAGCTACACGTGAATGGCCACCTATGGCCAGCAGTATCCACTGGGCGACCTGGTGAGCCCTTGAAGGACACACGCCAGCCAGGCTCAGCCGGAGGGTGGGGAGGGCAGCGGGAGGCCTGTACTGTGAGGCCCAGGTCTCTGTTGGGAGCAGCACGGAAGCCCCCAAACATCCAGCCCTCAGTGGGATGCAGTGAAGGGCCCCAAGCAGGCCAAACCCCCAGTCTCAATTCCCAAACCTCCTGAGATTGTTCACATCCTACTCATCAGAGGAAAGATGAAGCTTTAATATTCCTGTATCGTAGAAGTGTAGTGGTTATTTTTACAGATTCTGCATAAATTTAGAATCAAATAAACAAGTCCTATTTAACACAGCAAAGGGGAGTGCGCACGGCTGTCTGTCCTCAGCCTGTGTCTATAAAGCACCGCGAGGGGTCCCTCAGGCTGTGTGCCTTCAACACACTGAGCTTTGGTAGCCTTTACTGGACACGGGCTCCTGGCTCTTTCACCAAGCAGGGCTGAGTGCGGCTGCATGAGCACACCATCCCTGCACCCTTACGGGCAAAACCATGAGTGTGACCAAGCCCACAGACTCCTCTGGTCCCACAGCTTTCCTTGGGTGGGCTTTGGACAGCTGGTCACACAATTGGCTCCGTGCCAGGGTGCAGAGCTTAGAGCTTCCTCTGAAGAACAGACTTCAGCTCCTTATTCTATGGGATCAGATGGACACAAATGTGGCCCCAGTCTGGCTCCAGAAGGCACCATGCAAGCCCATGCCAGCCAGGCGGGTATGTTGATAACCACACAAGGATTTCATCTGATTTTTTTTTTTTTTTTGAGACGGAGCCTCAAGCTATCCCCCTGGGTAGAGTGCCATGGCATCACAGCTCACAGCAACCTCCAACTCCTGGGCTCAAGCGAGTCTCCTGCCTCCGCCTTCCAAGTAGCTGAGCTGGGACCACAGGCGC
>CAUYQV010176899.1:0-13753 GCA_963574575.1 Galagoides demidoff | reverse complement strand
AATACTTGTGCTCAGAGTCAAATGGAAATTGTGATGGATACAGTTATCAAGATTGTCCACAATATACACCCACATGCTCCAAATCTAAGGTGACCAGACGTTCTGCTTTTGGCGGGACAGTCCCAATTTTTAACAATTTGTTCCATGAAACTGTGGAGTTTTAAAAAAGTCCTGATTTTTGGAAAGAATGCACGAACAGGTGCGAGAACAGTAAGGGAATATACGGTTTGGGGCTGCCATGTGGCTATTTCGCCAGGATATGAGTTTTATATTATTTTTGTTAATTTTATAATGTTAAACTGTAATAATAACAAATAATTGTTGAGAAGTGATTATCAGGAACTGCTTATCAAAAATTGCATTGTTGTCAGGCCTGCCCCCGCCCCCCCATCAATGGTGTCCCGCTTTACCAATGTTAAAATCTAGTCACCTTATCATAGCACAAACGGAATGGTACACAGAGTGCCCCAGGCAAACAGTGAAATTACCAGAAGATTTAGAGACAAGCCCCTCCTCCAGGCTCTCTGCAACAACAGGGAAGACTTACCTTTGTGTTCTGATAAGACAGTGGTAAATACCACTCTGGTAGGTAGTAATACTACCATTACTAGCTTCCAGCAGACCCGATACTTGCTGGGCTACAAACTAGATGAGCGCTAAGGGAGTGGATTAGATTGACGATGAATGAATTGACAGCATCTGTGAATTCCTTGGGACTGTACTACAAACATCAGCATATAAGTCATCATTGTTACGTTTGGGTTTGATACAGAAGCTAAACCTCCACATGATGGCTCAGAGAGATCCTCGGTGTTGGTGTTCTTCCGTGGGATGAATTCCCACAAAATTAAATGAAATGTGCTCTTTTAATTCCAGAAACTGAGTGAAAAGACTCGTGAGTATTATGCATTTTTGTCAAGGCCTAAGCCACCTGGGAAAGCATGGTGGGGGCCTGCAGGCAAGGCTTAATAGCCTCCTACATGGAATCCCCACTGTGCAGTCAAGTCAGCCTGCCAGATAAGGGTTGAAATGGCCCATCTGTGCAGGGGACATGACTCAAAGGTTGGTGTGAGTGACAAGAAAAACTCCGTCGTAATGATGTGAGTAAAACACTCCATCATAACTGTGGGGCCTCCAAACCATGGGAAAACAGTCATGGAGCCTGTTTCTCCAAAATCTAATTGAGTATGTGGAAGAAAAAAGTTTTACTCCTCTGTTTATCCTGACCTTTAACTTTAACAATTGAAGTCAGATAATGTATAGTTGTTTTAGGTCTTCAGAGATGAATAGCCTGAGGCTAGTCTTAAGATGGTTATCTTACTTTCCCAGACTTTCTTTCTTTAGGCTAGTCTTAAGATGGTTATCTCACTTTCCTGGACTTTCTTTCTTTTCTATAGTTTAAGATAAGAATAGAGGATGTTAGGATTATTGATCAATGTGATGTACATGACTAGCTCCCAATAAAAGGGAGTGGAAAATAAAGACATTTTGCTACATGCCATCTAAGAGTATGTAGTTGTTTCTTGCTTTCATACAATTCTAGGAGTGAGTTTGCACCCATGGGCCAAGCCTTCCTTCTCTTCCCGCAAGAAAGTACCACCCAACATTCTTCCCTCACAAGAGACTTTTACCTGAATCCTGCTTTGGATCGAGACCATGAGAGTCTCCCCAGATGAAGCTTTTTAACCCAGCCCCAGGGAAGACACAAACCTTCCTTCCCATCTCCAGAATCCTTGCTTCATTATAAATTGCCAGGAGTCTGTTAGTGACTCATTTTAATTAATACATAAGTAAAATCATTTCTGAGTCAGGGGTCAGGATGGTGCAACAGACATTTGCAGGAAGAGATATTCTGATTGAAAAGAATCAAATTAAACACTATTAAAATTTAACATACAGTTTTTAAATATTTAAATGCACCTAAGAGGGAAGTACTATGATTCAAAGCACATTAGGTAAATATTATAAACAAAATCCTCCATATTATTGAAAACATAACTCAAGATGATAGAATAAAGAAAGGATGAGTAGAGGTGTCCTAAGAAAGTCCTACCATTACTGATCTATAATGGAAAGTCTAAGATCATTGAAGCCTTTTACAGATGAAGAAAGATGAAGTGACTTGCCTGATGTCAGCTAAATCATATGGATACACAATCTTACTCCAGACAACAACCTAAATAGTTGATGTATTTCACTTTTGTTTTATTTGGGTATTCCTCTTCTGAAGAGAATTTAGTATATGATAGGCATTCTTCAGGTCTTGTATTATCCTTAGCTAATGGTATTCCCATCACACAGATCACCTAGGGCAAAGGTGAATAATCTGCTTGAAGTTTCTCAGCTAATAGGAGTTCTCAGAGGCAGACCCAGACCTGTCTAGTGCAGAGTTTGTGCCCCACTTTCTAAACCACGCTTCCTCCCTAACCAGCACATTTGTACTGCTTTATGTCCATATATTGATGTCCAAAGTGACTATGCACCTGGGGTTTGAAATCAGATGTTACTAACCAGTCTTACCTCCAAAAAGAGGAATGAAACTCCTGGCCAAATGCACTCTCAGTCACTCTGTCTCTATGGTTCAATCAATGGGGCATTCCAGAAACAGAAATTGCTAAGAATACTAGTCACAAAACTATAAATGCTGACTCCCTGAATTTAGAGGTACATACAATCTAGTCAATTATTATACAACTACTTTTGGTGGTGGGATTGATGCCACAGAGAATTCCCTTAGAGAGCTAGAGCTGAGTTTGGCCTTTGAACACTTCCAATCAGGATTTGAGGGGAACTTCAGCCATCAGAGTAATTCTCTAATGAAGTCAGGAGGGAGACTGGCCCCTACACCCTGACTCCCAGAGATGTTTTGAATATCTACTTCTAAAGTTAATATCCTGCCCCCAAAGCTGTAGTCTTTTGTAATAAGCACATTTTGCAACTGACTTATTCATTTCCTTGTCTCTAAGATAAATATTTATGTTCCTAAGGAAGCACAAACAAATATAATCTCTGGAAGCATTTTCACAAGAGCTCGAACACTGGAAACAACACAAATATCCACAAATACAATTGTTATGTGACTCATTAAATAGTTGTAATGGAATATTATCTATTTATCTGAAAGTTATGTAGTAGATCTGTATATTTACTTGAAAAGCTCTACAAAGTATATCATGAAATGTAAATGCAAATTATAAAAAGGTATATATACACCATCTGGTTTCTCTCTACAAAACCAACATAAAAATGAAACATATACATTTGTATACATATATATAGTATGTGAGTACCTGAAAGTGGTCTTTCGTGATACACACTAAATTGTTACAAGTAATCATTTCTCAGGAAGGTAATGGGAATAGTGAGAAGGAAAGAGAAAATTTCCCTTCTTATTCTCTGTGTTTATGTATCGTTTCTATAATGTAGTTGTATGAATGTATTTATTGTAAAAAATCATTCAGAGTAGTTTTTTAAACAATCATTGCTTTTTTAAAATGCAAGGAATTACTGAAGAACATATAATAGATCTAAATTCCAGGTTAACTATTCTAATTACCACTATGTAACTCTAAGTGAGTAACCTTTAAAAAAAAATTGAAAGTGAGTAAAGATGAGGCTCTCAGGGATTATAAATGTGTCAGTGAGTAACAGAACTAGACAAGGGAATTAAGTACACCCTCCCCATTTTAAGATAAATGTATGGAAATATCTGAGAAGGGAGAAAATTTTATATGAATTTAAAAATATAGTGATTTTCCTCAATATTTTAAGCTTGTTGTGTGAAAAAAAATGAACACTTAAAAACAACTGCTTTCCCAACATGGGTCTGGCTCTAGTCTAAACCGAGATATAGGTCCTTAAATTGAGGTCACAACTCCAGGCTCTAGATTTCCCTGGTAATGAGAACATTGGCAACAACATTGGCCTTTTAAAGAATATCATGCATACAAATGAAGAATGCAATGAAGGAAACCAAATATTTCAGATTACATTGATTCTGGAAACTATATAATAAAGCTAATTGTGAGAAGTATCTTGTCTTAGGAGTTACCTGTGGGCTCTGAACCCATGTGTTTTCTCAGTCTTTATCACATCACTGTGAAGGAAGGGTAATTCCAGTCCTTTTATTGAATTATCAATCAAGACTCTAAGAGATTAGACCTTCTGAAAGATACAGAAGCAACTTTACTTTAAAAAAGAAGAAGCCCTAGAGAGATGAGGAAATTTGTCCCAAGCTAGATGGGAATGGAACCCAGGCCTTTGACTTTGAACTCTTAGTTTATGGATTGGTACATGCTCTCTCTTCCACCTTCTCTCCCACGCAAAGCTGAGTCATGACGTCAGAAAACTCTGATTTATCTTGAACAGTTCAGGTAGAACAGGAGGTACACACGTAAGCAAGCCAGGCCTTGCTCAATAAACATAACTCCAAAATCATCTCTTAATTGGTCACAAAGCTACAGCTGCCTCAGAACACCCAGCTCATCCTCTCATTCCACATAGTTCTTCTATGGGATAATAAAATTACTTCTGCCCTTTCTGAAAATCACTTCCTTTGATGTTCTAACTTTATAACTATGAAGAAAGATAAGAGCTTATGGTAATATTGGTTTTCTTTGAGCTATATGAGTTCATCCCATGGAGTAGGGATTCATCACATGAGGTTGTGGGTCTAATTGATGAGAAGGTTTCCACTGCAGGGATCGGCAGCAAGGTTTTGTCCCTACTGTTATCACTGTTGTATGTGCTGGCCTAACACAGATCCCGCACCCATCCAATGCCATGTCAACGTTGGTGTCTGTGTTAGTCAGAGCCCTTATAGCAGTGAGGTAAATACAAGCTTAGGTCATTACTGTCAGGAGTTAATTTATAATTAAATGGTAAAAAGACAGAAGGGAGAAATGAGAACAGAGCCTGTGGTGGATGAGAGGGCTGTGTCAATCAGGGATGATGGTAAAACTTGCATTGGGGCAAAACAGAAATGAGAGTCCTTGGAAGGACTGAAGAACACAACTTAGTAAATGGATAAAGTGATACTAACTAGTGGTCAGCCTACAGCTAATCTCTTGCCAGAGATGAATACACTCCAGTCACTATCACCAAACCAGATGCCCCTGCTGACACTGCTGTGGTTCCACGTTGACCCTGGGTGGCACCACCATGCTTCTCTCTCAGCTGTGCTGCCCACCCCTCCCTCATGAACGACTCCCTATAGCTCTTCCTTATTGGATCACAAGCACCCAATCTGCAGTATAGGGAGGTGTTTCTGATTAGAGGTGCCTGAGATATATACACTCTTCCTAGAAGGAAGAGAGTCAGGGACATAAAGTATCTGATACTTCAGCATATGTAGAAGGAAGAAGGCTTTGCCTGTCTGGGCATTTCCCAAATAGGGGATGGGATAGCCAGAATCCAAAACTGATTATCCATGGCACTAAATATCCATGGGTAGCCCTCCCTTTGGACATTCAACATCATATGTAGATTGTGTTGTGGCAAAAACAAAGGAAGCAAGAAATGTTTTGATTCTGATCACGTCAACTATCTTCCCTACTACCCAAAATGTGCCTTCCCTCTTCTCCAAAATAAGACCACTTAACATATATTTGGCTAATAAATTTAGCTCCAAATCCTAGTACTCTGGGTGATGTCTGTTTTCCTGCTAATTCTGCCATGTTACCATCTCAATATTTTATAGCCAACAGACTAAAGTTAAAATCACCAACACTGCTTTTATAAAATAGTAGGATAGAAAAAGTAGAAATAAGAAGATAAGAAATTCAGATATATGAATATGTAATTGCTTCAGCAAGAAAAAAATTATGTAGATGCAACAATCCTCATTTCTGCTCTGACTGCAATGCCATATTTATTTACTATAACTTAATTCGTCTATTTCACTAGTTCCATTTTCTCCATTGTGTTTGGCCAAAACTCAGCTACTTGGGATTCAGTACTATGTACAGTGACCTCATTATGTAAGAAATCTGAGCCCTAGGCATTCTACATAGACCAGGTTGCTATCAGAAACCCACTAATTTTTACTACTTGACTTGGTAGAACAGGAGGTAACATAGGGTATTCTCTGGACTTCCATTCAACCTTCTATCTGTACCATTAAAAATAACAACTCTATTTCCTCTTGACAGTAAGTAACAATCACTACAACTAACATCAAAACCCCATACATCTTTTTTTTGTTGCCCATTTATTCATTAGTGAGAAGAGCCTGAAATGATTAGATGGCAGCCTCAGCTTCTAAGTCAATGGAGTTACTATTGAGTTGCCTGGTGGAAATATTCTTAAAATCAAAGGGAAAATGCTGAGCCCATGTAAAACTTCCATTCCCATTATCACATCCCCTTTTTTCAGGGAGCTATTGTAAAAGCACTAGAAAGATTAGGAAACGTACTTTGAAGCCACTTTGCCTTTTTCATTAAAAGCATACTCCAGACTTGAGAGCTTTAGGGAGAGAACCATATGGAATAATGGATCACCAATTCTTATACTTTATCCTTTGTAAACACTCCATCCATGTAACTCTTCTCCAAGCATCCGTATCATCTGGCTTTTGATCTATTCCACATTCCAACTTCCCCAAAGAACTATTATAAATAATCAGTGCTTTGTGGTAGATTCTTAAGTAAACTCTCCTTTTAGGCAAAATATTTTAGCATATTATGAACCGGGAGATTTTTAGTTTTTACTACCCTGTGGTATCCCCCTAGTTGGGCTTAATGCTACAGAAATCATTTTCTGGAGTTCATATATCATGTGAAGTCTTCAGAAATTAAGGCTATTTTTTTTTTCCTGTTAGCTGGTTATTGAGAATTCCCTGTGAGGTTGTAAAAATCGAGTTGATGAAGGGGTGCAGGTCAGTTTGGGGAGGTGTCAGAATGAGAGTTCTTGTATTAATATTTACATGTGATTTCAGTACATGGTTATTTCTCAGTGGTACCTGGTCTTCTCTTTAATTAAGATATTCTGGGTCTTTGAAATGACTTGGGTTTGGGAATTAGGTAAATAGCTATGACCATCCTGGTGATTCAAGTTTGCCTCTCTGTCTACCTGCTCAGCTGGTTTTGGAAGTGCACAGATCCCAATTGTGGTTTGTGAGCTGACCACCTCATCAGTCCTTTCAACTTTCAGATCATTAAGGCACTACCAAGGCCACCAAGAAGCTTAAGTTAGCATGATGAATCAAATCTAAAATTACATTCTTTTCTCCTAAGTCTGACATCTCCAAAAATGTTTAAAACATATTCCTCATGCTTTATCAAAATGTATAGTTATATAAGACTTCTTCTCCTATGTTGAATTTTGTAATAGATTCTCTGTACCATGTTGATATATACCTGTGGTTACTGATATGGAGGTAAAAGAAGCATGACATATATTTACTTTGCTTTTCAGGGGGTATCATCATTCTTCAAAAAGGGTAGTTGCAGCATCAATAAATGGAGGCCCGGATTTTGGTTGACAAGGGAGGATAATCAGAGGTTGAGGTAATGTAAGACTCCCTCCTTTACATTCTGTTCTGGTTCATGGGTCTTCATTCCTCAATCAATGCTGTTTACCTTTACATAAGTGACCTGGTAATAAATTTATAATTTTGCAGTATGTACAAAACTTTTTAGGTTTTATTTGTCTTAGCCTAATGACTACAACAGTTAAGAGGGTTTATTTTTATCACTACATATTGTTGTTCAGTTTTTTGTTTCTAGCACAGTCACCTAAAGTCCCTGGTTTTAACCCCCAAATAGCTGAATATTTGGGAATAAAAATAGAACTCTGACCCACCATTTACAGCAACAAGTCCAGAGTACTCAGACTGACAGCTCCCCTAATTCTTGCTCCTGCTCTTAATTTAGGACCAACTGGAAAAAGCCAAATCTGCTCTCCTATGCATACTATCTATGTAGGGGAGGCTTCTTCATGCCCTTCACCCTCTTCTATGGTAGTGTCCAAAAGCCCTGCCATCAATTAGCTCTTTATTCCTTATGAACTCTGCTAATACTCTAATCAGTCTTTTGGCCACCTATAGCAGTCACATTCCCATCCCGGAATACTGACTGGATTGTCACTGTCTTCAGCCCCTACCAGATCAGACAATCAGTTTCAGATGGCCTGATTTCTTTAAAGTCTGCTGCCTACAACCATTTTTGAACCTGTTAAGTTTCTGTCTGCTGCTTCTGGAAAGAAAGGGGGAAGAGGAAAGAAAGAAGTTGTTAAACAGATAATTGAAGAGTTTTCAGCCAACTAGAGAACCAGGCTTAGAAAATAGGTGGAAGCAAGGAAAGGTAGGAGCAATCAGCATTACCCTTTCTCCTCCTTCCCATCTACTCCTAGAAAAAGACTGTTCAGTGAGAACACAGGTCTGTCCTCCATTGGCTACAGCAATGGATAAGAGACGCCACAGCTGTCCCACTGCCCCCAGGGCCTAGAAATCCAATGTTGCTGTGGCTGGTGCCACTTCCTCTCCCCAGAACAAATTCTCTATAGCCCCTGTCTCTTCATCTGTCTAGCACCTGATTCAAGATCTAAGGCTGCTGCTTCTGATTGGTGAATCAGTACTAGCTCATGTGATGGAGCTCAAACTATAAAGGCAAAAAGTACACAGCTGGAGGTTTCAGCTTCCATATGAGTAAGTCTTAAAAGGTAGAAAATTTACAAACATAAGAAGAGAGAGGTTCACATGCCAGATAAATGGGGAGAAGAGGCCAATGTCTATTTCAAAATAGAAGGTGGGCATCACCTGATTTCTAGCATTAGTGACAAGGGTTACATGAACCAGATCTGGAACTGAATCTCATCAATATCCATCAGAGGGAGAAAGAGAAATAGATGTACAATTAGTGTTATTTTTTAAATTGTTCATATCTTTGCTGTACTGTAGTCACAGCTTTCCCACATTGTGCATCATTTGATGACAAAAATGAGACATTCTGGCTCTTTTCCTTGGTCTGTGAGAGAAATGTACATTTGATTTCAAGGAATTGATCTGGTGTGTTTCCCTTCTTGTCTTTTTGCTCATTTTTTCTCTACCATATTATTTCTGCAAATGGGGACTATTTTTGAAATTTGTTTCCACATTTTTAATAACTTCACATTATTTCTTTTTTAGGTATGAAAGAAACTTATTATCTCCTAAAGACTGTGCATTTATCAATGTAGCTGGTTAAACCTTTCATTGATCTTACTGATAGGAAATGCTCCCTATGGAAAAATCCCTAGACTTTTCTATTTCTGAACAAAGAGCATTTGGAGAGCAGTATGCTTAAAGTACATTTTTCATTCAGAAAAAAAAAATACACTGAATTCCTAGTTTTGTATCTCTGGTACTTTGTATTTTTCCATTAGCATTGTCAAGCTTGCTCATGCAACTACTTGTGTATGCATCTAATTTTCTCATTACAGTACCTTGCCATTTATATAACATTCCACATTGTTACAATTTATAGATAACAAATCAGACATCCAACAGGGTTAAATAAGTTGCTCTATACCATGAATCTAGCATGTAGTAGACTCAACATTCTACTCAGGTCTGTCTATACTAAGTGCTCAATAGATGCTTAGTAGATATAAGAATAAATTAAATGAAATGCATCTAAATGTATTTTGTGTTTTCTGGGAAATCTTTGGGTTATATGAACCTAGGATATTTAAATTAATTGATTAAAATTTGCTATTGCTACCTAATGGGTACCAGTTTAACATCTAGATTCCCTGGAAATTCCGATTCATTGGTAGCTCAGGTAATTTTTATCACTCAAAGAAGTTTCAGAAACACTCTTTTCAGTCAACCAACTACCAGAAAAACATGGAGCTTGGTCCAACAAGAATAGAGTTGGATGTTATGGAAAACTAAGCAAACTTGCTGAATCATTTCCTCTGGAGCCTGACAAAAAGTGAAAACATCAATCAAATCTTTTCCTTTTGAAGCAATAGTCCCTATCTTTGCCAGTTTTTAAACAATCCCTAAACCAAATGAGTTTTCCTTTTCATCTGTATATGTTGGCATTCTGGAGACATGGCCAAAGTCATACAAAGCAATTATCCTTCTAACATTTCTTATGCTTCGAGCGCTGCACTACGTATGCATATATCAGGGGCCGTATTAGTTTCCTAGCACTGCCATAACCAAATACCACAAGGTGGGTGGCTTAAAACAGCAGAAACTTACTCTGTTACAGTCCTGCAGGTCAGAAGTCGTAGCTTAAGTTGGCAGGGCTATGCTTCTCTGAAGGTTCTCAGGAAGTAAATTTCCTTGCCTCTTCCAGCTTCTGGTGGTTGCTGGCAAAACTTGACATTCCTTGGATTGAAAATGCAGGAGTCCAGTATCTACATCCATCTTCACTGGCCTTCTCCAGAAACTGTGTCCAGATTTCCTTCCTCTTGTTAGAACACCACTCATATTGGATTTAAAAAGCACTCTAGATCCAACATGATCTCATCTTAATGTCATCTGCAAAGACTATTCACAGATTAAAGTTCTGGTGGACATGAATTTAGGAAAGACATTATTCAACCCAGCATAAGAGGTAAGAAACATTTGTTCATAAAAGAAATAAAATGGCCATGTCTTGTGCTTTGTGCCAAGAAGGAAATGCAAAAATAAAAAAGAAAAGAAAAGAAAAGAAATTACTTTGCAGAATGATCCTTCCCTCAACTTTAAGTTATAAATTGACAACACCATTTCACTCCAGACAGAGAATTTAAAGCATTTCTTACCACTCCCTTATGTTTTCCCTTCAGAGTGTTTTTACATTTTCTGATCAAGTATTTTTATGACTTAGTGAATTAGATGCACACCCCACTCTTCATGTTTACTTATCCTCATGGGAGTGATTTTTTTTTTCTCAGATAGACTAGCTGTTCAGAAATCCAGTAAGATTCAATTGCCAAGGACTAGTAGTGAATATCTTTCCTGGGAAGTTCCAAACCAGGACTATAGCTAGAAGAATGCAATGTACATTATGAAGCCCTCTCTGTGACCTCCTTCTAGAGAGACATTATTATTTACATGAAATCTGGTTCAAATCAATGCAAAGGTACTGTCAGAGAGAGAAAAAGACACAGATTACCTAAAAGGGGGCATGCTACTCCATTTGGGATAAAGAACATCCATAAAAACCTACAACTTTTATCATACTTAATGATGAGAAACTAGATGCTTTCCCCTAAGACTGGAAACAGCACAATAATGGCCTTTTTCACTGTTTCTATGGAGGCTGCCCCAAAATGAATACATTTGGAAATGTATCAAGGAAAAAATTGTATCAAAATTATAATACTCAAGTCATGTTTGACTTCTGCAATTACAAGAGATACAACATACAAGATAACAAACATTATCGGGTATGTGCTGAGTATTACCATTTTAATATAGAATTTTCTTTTCTTAAAATGTGATGTCTATACACTTTGGGGAGCCCTCTGTTATTTAGCATTGTACTAAAAAACCTAACTAGAAAAATAAGACAATAAAGGGATATACATTTTGTATACAAATTGGAAAGGAATAAATAAAACTGTCTGCAGTTACAAATGACTGTATTGCTTATCTACAAAATCCCAAAGACATTTTTGAAAAATTCTAATAAGCAAGTACAGTTGTCCCTTCATATCTGTGGGCTCTGCATCTGTGGCTTCAACCAACTGCAGATCGAAAATCTAAAAAATACCAGATGGCTGTGTCTGTACTGATCGTGAACAAAAGATTTTTCCTTGTCATCTTCCCTTAACACTGTAGTATAACTTTTTACATTGCTTTTACATTATATTAAGTATTAAAAATAATCTAGATGTGATTTAGAGTATATGAGAGGTATATGTCTCTCTATGTCACTTCATATGAAGTTAACTTTCATGGATTTTGTTATCTGCAGGGGGATCCTGAAGCCAGGCTGCCACAGACACCAAGTGATGAGTGTATGGTGAGGCCACAGAATACGTGGTCAGCTACTTTTCTACATATGGCCAAGGAACAAGTGGAATTTAAAATCAAAAACAAAACATTTATAATTAACCCCCCCAAATGAAATATTTGGTACAATTCTAACAGAGTAGGCATGGGATCTCTATGCATAATTTTGCATAATTGCAAAATATTGACTTACCAAAACCAAGGTATATCTAAATAAATGGAGGGATATGTTCCAGTATTCGAAGATGCATTATTGTTAATATTCTTTCCACTTTGATCTTTAGATTCTGTGCAATCCCAACTAAGATCACAGAAACCTCCTTTTTAAAGATATTTATAAACTGATTCTCACATTTATATACAAAGACAAAAGACCTAGAGCAACAAAAACAATACTGAAGAAGAGCAAATTTTGAAAACATGTACTATGCAATCTGAAGACTTAACTATTAGGCAACAGTAATCAAAACATCATGGTATCAGGGAAAGAATAGACACAGACATATAGGTGAATGTAACAGAATGATCAGAAATAAACTTACTCAAATACAGTCAACAATCTTTGACAAAGGATTGAGACAAACCTTTAGAAGACTATCCAATAGAGAAAGGAACGTCTTTTCAACAAATCATGCTGGAACACTTGGATGTCAATATGCAAAAAAATAAATGAAGTAGCGTAGGCTTAAATCATATGCCTTACAAAAAGATGAGTCCCCAATGGGTGATAGACCTAGATGTAAAATCAAAACTATAAAACATACTGAAGAAAATAGAAAAAATGAGAAAATCTATATAGTCCTAGGATTGAGTTTGGGGAAGAGGTTTTTATATTTTTTGCCTGTTTCCCATCTTTTTTATTGTTGTTGTTGTTGTTATGGATTTATTGAGGGTACAAGAAACCAGGTTACACTGATTGCATTTGTTAGGTAAAGTCCCTCTTACAATTGTGTCTTGCCCCATAAAGTGTGTCACACACCGAGACCCCACCCACTCCCTCCTTCCCTCTCTTTGTTCTTCCTTTCCCCTACCCCTCCCTCCTTCTCTTTCCCTCTTCTCTCCCCTTCCCCCACCCCCATCATGTCATTAATTGTCATTAGTCATCCTCATATCAAAATTGAAGACATAGGATTCATGCTTCTCCATTCTTGTGATACTTTACTAAGAATAATGTGTTCTACTTCCATCCAGGTTAATACAAACGATTATAGTCTATAATAGTCTATACAAAAAGATGTAAAGATATAGTCTATACAAAAAAGATGTAAAGTCTCCATCTTTTTAGTGGCTGAATAGTATTCCATGGTATACATATATCACAGCTTGTTAATCCATTCCTGGGTTGGTGGGCATTTAGGCTGTTTCCACATTTTAGCGATTGTAAATTGAGCTGCTATAAATAGTCTAGTGCAAGTGTCCTTATGATAAAAGGGTTTTTTTCCTTCTGGGTAGATGCCCAGTAATGGGATTGCAGGATCAAATGGGAGGTCTAGCTTGAGTTCGTTGAGGGTTCTCCATATTTCCTTCCAAAACGTTGTATTAGCTTGCAGTCCCACAAGTAATGTAAAAGTGTTCCCTTCTCTCCACATCCATGCCAGCATCTCAGGGTGGTTTTGATTTGCATTTCTCTAATAATTAGGGATGATGAGTATTTTTCCTATGTTTGTTAGCCATTCATCTGTATTCTTTTTTTTTTTTTCTTTGCAGTTTTTGGCCAGGGCTGAGTTTGAACCCACTACCTCCAGTATTTGGGGCCAGCACCCTACTCCTTTAAGCCACAGGCACCACCCTCATCTGTCTTCTTTAGAGAAGGTTCTATCCATG